>VZQC01014518.1:879683-912445 GCA_009823505.1 Rhizomys pruinosus
AGAAAGAAAGAAAGGAAGGAAGGAAGGAAGGAAGGAATTAAGGAAGGAAGGAAGGAAGGAAGGAAGGAAGGAAGGAAGGAAGGAAGGAAGGAAGGAAGGAAGGAAGGAAGAAAGGAAAAGAAAGAAAGAAAATGATTGAAGTTATCATATAAGAAGGAAGGAAGAAAGGAAGGAAGGAAGGAAGGAAGAAAGGAAAAGAAAGAAAGAAAATGATTGAAGTTATCATATAAGAACTCTCTTGCCACCAGTCCTAAAGATGTACTTATAGCTTTACACATCCTTTTTTAAAAATCCACCCTTGCTTTGCCTCTGTTTCTGCTCTATGAAAGGGTGTATTCTTACTGTCAAAGCCTGTCCCTCCTAGACACCACAGCTCTCTACCTCCTCAAGGTCTTGAACACATCTACCAACCCCTCCCTTCCTTGACTATTCCTCCTCCCACCAATGTATGCAGCGCTGTGTCCACTCACTTCTGTCATTTTGCAGCCATCTCTTCCCACTCCCCAACATTCTCCCACGCCCCTCCAAAGCATGCACTCTTTTCCTCCTTCCAGAGACTCGAATATGTTCATCCCTCTTCCCAGAATGCTGCTTTTTATACTTCTATGCACTTCTGTTTATTCTTCAAGTCCCAGATTAAAGGTCACTGTCATCCTCAAGTAAACCCCTAGGGTGGGTTAAACACCCCATGGTGCTGTGACTTCACTTTTCAGATGGCAAACTCATTAGATACCTTCCTGCAGTTGCTGCTGGACCACATAGTCCATGAGCTAAACAATACAGCTCATGTTTATTTGTATCATTAAATCTAGCTTTGAGACTGTCGCTTCTTCCATCTTTCAAAATATGTGTACACTTCCCCCACATGCCTCTGATACCCCCCCCCCCACTTGGGAGAAGGACTTCCCTCTCATGACTGCTAATGAGCTAGTTTTCCCTACAACTGCCCACAAGGACTGTCTGGCCAAGGCCAATGACCTCGTGGCAACTCCAGCAGACATTCCTCAGGTCTATGCCTGGGTTCTGGTCTGTTGTGTATGTTGTCTTCCTTTGTTTAGCCCTTGGTTGTAGAATTCCTCCAGGTTCTACCTCACCCTTCCTGGCTGATGTCATCTGTTCCTCTGGTTTGTTTCTTCTAGGTTCTGATTCACTTGCAAATTTAAATCCTGAAGCTCTGTGTCAAGGGCCACCAAGAAAAACCCTACTCTTGGAAATTCTAGACTCAAGACACAGTATGTAGTTGAACTCTGAACACACGCACACACACACACACACACACACATACACACGCGCACGTGCACGCACACATGCACAGAATGTGGAAGAATCCACATGCAGCCTTCCTGTGCCGCATCCCTCCTATGAAGGGTGGACTTTATTCACTCCCCCTTGGCCTCAAAAAACCAGCAGCCCAGGGGTGATGTTTCTGTGTAAGGAAATAAACTAGAGACTTGGTGACAGAGGACTTGCCTGAGGTCAAGCATTCATATTGGCCCCTCTGCTTAGTACTACTAAAATCCTAGAATCTGAGAGCCAAGTTTCCAGATGCCAGCCTAGGGCCAGTCTCAAAGCCAGGTGATTCTGGGGACAGCAGAGTCAGGCCTGCTGCATTAACTCCTTTCTGCAAAGACTGGATATGTCTCCAGCTTTTCACCAGACTCAAGACTCCCTTCCTCCCAGCCCTTATACCTGTGGTCTCTCTTCTGTCTCCCATCCTTCCTCAACCATCCCATCACTGGTCCTCAGCTATCAATTCCTCTCCATTCTCATCACTACCACTTTCATGGAAACTCTGGATCCCTTTTCTGTGCATAGCTACCCACCCCTCTGCTGTTTTATGTGACCTCCTCTAACCCCATCCTTACTTCATTCACAGTAAAAAATTACATCATTTCACTTCTCCTGAAACCCTTCAATAGCTTCTGAATAGGTTAAGAATAAAAATCCAACGTCTTGGCACGTTCCCATGTAAACTGCTGCCCACCAGCTTCAGCCTCACTTCAAATCATTCTCTTTCTCTGATGACACTTTCTCTTGTCAGTTTCTTGCCAACCCTTGCTCTCCTAAGAGCTTCATACATTTTGCTTCAGGCCTAGGCTCCTCTCTCGCCTGCTCTCGCCCTGTCTTCCCCTAATTCGCCCTATTGGCCTGAGGGTGATGGTCATGATCTCAGGACATTCTCCTTTGTCTTCCCCAAGTCATATGAGGTTCCTGTTCATCTCTTTCATGATTAATCACCTTTATCTCTCACCTCCATTGTTCAGTTAGTGCTTTCCCCTCCTTCCCACTAGACTTCAAGCTCTATGAGAGGAAGACTCTTCATTTACCACTGGATTATGTGAACCTAATACCAGCCGTGTGGCCATGCATTCTGCTTCAGCTCTGGCTGCTTTGTATAACAATCGATGATCTAAGCAACAGAAATTCATTTCTCACAGCTCTGAAGGATAGAAATTGTGGTGGTTTTTGCACAGTGAACACCCAAGCGTGCTTTATAGTTCTCTTGGCCTTGACTCTGTGCTAGAATAAAGTCTGTTCATTTCCTCTGCATTGAAAAGAATACTGTCCTTTTAAATGTATTCAGAAAATGAACACATCATGAAAAAAAAAATGAAAAAAAAAGAAAAGAAAAAAAAGAAAAAAGAAAAGAAAAAAAAAAAAAAAAATAAATTGTGGTGGTTTGAATGAGAATGTTCCCCATAGGCTCCAAGTATTTGGATATTTTGTCCCCAGTTGGTGGTGTTGTTGTGGGAGGTATGGCCATGCTGGAGGAATCTTGTCATTGGAGGGCGGGCTTAGAGATTCCAAAAAGCCTTGCCAATTCTAAGTCTCTCTCTGCTGCCTGTGCCTTCTTGAAGATGTGAGGCTCCTGCTGGGCCACCTCCTGCCACCATGCTGGACTCTAATTCCCCCAGAACCATCAACCATAGGCTAAAACAAAACTCTTCATTTCACAAATTCCCTTGGTTGTGGTGGCTCTATCACAGCAACAGAAAAGTGACTAATACAGAAATCCAAGGATCTTTTTGGGTTTTGACCTCTTGTTTTTTTTTTTTTTTTTTTGGTTCTTTTTTTTTTTTGAGACAGGGTTTCCCGTAGCCCCAGCTTTCCTGGAACTCACTCTGTAGACCCGGTCTGGCCTTGAACTCACAAAGATCACCTGCCTCTGCCTCCCAAGTGCTAGGATTAAAGGCGTGTGCCACCATTTTTATTATTATTAAATTTCTTTTATTTTCTTCTCTTTTTGAAAAAAAGATATTGTCATGGTTAATCCTGGGATGTCAACCTTGATGGGACTAAAGCGAAACAAATAAGAGAAAAGGGCTTCTGATTGGACCACCTCAACCCGGATGGCCCACCCCAATGTGGGGTTTACCTTCTGCCCGGCAGGCAGAATTGTAAGGCCACGGCAGAGCGGGAGCGGCCCCTTTTTCCTTCTTCCTGCGGCTTGCGCTCTCTCATTCATCTGGGGAAGTTTGTCTTGCTGCTGTGATCAAACCTTTCGAGATCCCAGCGTGTTACGAGACTAGGCAGATCTCCTGGAATCCATTCGGTGCGCCTTTCAGCACTAGCTGGGACTCACTGAGACATCCAGCTTGCGGATGCGCAGTTCCCTGGATCCCGGCTTCTCCAGTTCGGCGCTTACTGTTGAGATCCTCACGTGAGCAAATCATAAATTTGTATATAGTTATATATATTCTCCTGTTCGCTTCGGTTTCTTTAGAGAACTGACTAATAAGATTTTGTGTACCAGAAGTGGTTCAGAGAACAGAATTGAAAGGATGAATTTCTTTAGTGGGCTTTGGGCCTCTGGAGCCAGCTCCCCAACCCAATGAAGCCTAGAGTTACGAAGACTCTCCTGGTGGCATGAAAGAGGAATGATATCCTTGGTGCAGATTATTTGGAATGTAATTATGAAGATAGTCCATTTGACTCACTAACTCCCTCTTGTGAGAAGCAAGGATATTTAGCGACTCTATATATAAAACGTGTCGAGAAATTACAGAATAAAATTCCAGGAATAATAATGTGTTGCCTTGTTGCTCCTAGATTTCTGGATAAACTGATAGAAGAGAAATATGGAGCTCGGTGATAAAAAGACCAGCTCCGATTCGAAACAACAGTTTAAAGTGTTTCCAAGTGTGCTCTGGAAAGAATCTTCTCTCCACAGCCAAAGAGCTAAAGCAGCAGAAAATCAAGCTGGATGCCCTTATTATACGGTTGGCTGATTTACAACGCATAATTTAATTCCCAGCCACAAGAAGCGTGTCAGCAGTAAAGTGAGAGCACTGGTGGGGAAAGGGTGTGACCCTGAAACTTGGGATGGAGATGTGTGGGATAACTATGATGATAGGAATTTTGAAACCCTGCGGATTCTGAGGGATTTTTCTTTTTTAAATCTGAGGAATAACCTCCCCACCCCTCACAGAGAAAACACCCTGCAGATCCCTCCTCCCATACCCTTGCCCTGAGGAAATTAATCCCCCCCTCCCAGTGGGACTAGATGTCCCTCAGGGCCCAACACTTGTTGCCCCTAGACTATAACCAGACTGAAGACTTTGCAGCCCCTAAGGTGAGAAGAAAGTGTGTTCCACGAGGAGGGTGATATAACTACTTAAAGAACTTAATGAGTTTGCTGATTCATTCCGGCAAGAAGCCTAAGAGAATAATGTGTGTGGGAATGGATTTTAAGGGTGTGGGATAATGGTGGCACGGAATATAAAATTGGATCATACTGAGTTTATCGATATTGAGCTACTGAGTAGAGATTCTAGTTTTAAACATGGAAGTTGGAGCAGTTAATAAAGTGTTAAACGTTATTTGATGGTTGGCTGATGTATTTATTAAAACAGTGGCTACTAACAGCGAGTTAGAGATGCCTGATATTCCTTGGCTTAGTATTGATGAAGGGATTTGAGGGTCAGGCAGATGGGCTGCTCAATGATTCAAAGTGTAAAACCACATCCTCCACAATATAGGAGGACCCAGAGGACATGCCACTCACTGAATTTATAAGATGGAAAAAGTACTGAGAGAGACACCCAGAACATTTGAAGAGCTTTGTTGTTTTGCTTATTTCTTATGCCAGTCTTAAGTTAGAGAAGTTGTGGCTCGTTTTCATAAATTAAAGTGTACAACGTATAGGTTTAAAAGGACCTAGGGTAGGGTGCGGTGGCAAGTCACTGAATCGCGGAAGGCCAGAATGAGCTAGTACAGTAATTATCATAAATGGGAGGCAAACGCAAAACAATGATCCGTAATGGCATGACCCAAATATCTTTGAACTGGCTAATTAATCATGGAGTTTCCCCAGGAACCAAATTAACATAACGAGCCTTACAATTTTTTATTTGATTCTGTATAAGCAGAAAAAGCTCTAGAACGAATGGACAGAAAGTCAACATTGGATTTTAGGAGTAGATGAATCCCGCCACAGTTGACCGGTTTCCAGGACTTGAGACAGTTCACAGACCCAAGAACCCCGTTGAATGAAGGGGTGGCCAGGTTCGAGTGAGGAAGGAACCTTGTCAAATACCAAAGAGTTATGCTGTTTGCCTTGTTCCTCCTGTCCTCCCCAGAGGGACCTGAGGCCCTTTCTAGGGTAACTGTCCACTGGGGAAAAGGAAATAATCAGACTTGTCGAGGCCTATTGGATAGTGGTTCTGAGTTGACACTGATCCCAGGAGACCCTAAAAAGCATTGTGGCCCTCCGGTTAAAGTCAGCCTATGGAGGTCAGGTGATAAAATGGAGTTTTGCTGAAGTCCGACTCCTTGTTGGGCCCAGTGGGTCCCGGAACGCATCCCGTAGTTATTTTCCCGAGTCCCAGAAGATAATTGGGTAGATATAATTAGAAATTGGCAGAATCCCCACATTGGTTCCCTGTCTGTGGAGTGAGGGCTATTATGTTTGGAAAGACCAAATGGAAACCATTGGTGTTGCTCTACCAGGCAAATAGTGAACCAAAAACAGTATCATATCCTAGAGGGATTAGCAAATAATAGACCACTATCAAGTGATTTGAAAGATGCAGGGGTTGGTATTCCTACCACATCTCCATTTTAACTCTCGCAATTTGGGCCTGTGCAAAAGACAGATGGATCATGGAGAAAGACAGTTGACTATCGAACCTCCAAGTAGTTACACCAGTTGCAGCCTGCTGTACCAGATGTGGTGGTCCTTATCGAGCAGATTAATATGTCTCCTGGTACCTGGTATGCAGCTATTGATACTGGCCAATGCTTTTTTCTCCCTAACCGGTTCAAAGGACCACCAGAAGCAATTGCTTTCAGCTGGCAGGCCAACAGTATCCTTTACTGTCTACCTCAGGGGTATGTTAACTCTCCAGCTTGTGCACATAACGTTAGTTAGAAGGGATCTTGTATCGTCTGACTCTTCCACAAAATATCAACCCTGGTCCACTATATTGATGATGTTAGCTGATTGGACCCAAGTGAACAGGATGGTAGGCAGATAGTCTAGACTTGTGTAAAAGCATATGCGTGCACATGAGAGGTGGGAAATAAACCCAACTAAAATTTTCAAAGGCCATCTACCTCGTGAAGTTTCTAGAAGTTCAGTGGTATGGAGCATGAGAGACATTCCTTCTAAGGTATAAGAATATGTTGTATGCACCTGGCCCCTCTCCCAACCAAGAAAGAAGCACAAAATTGTGGGCTTTTTCGGAATTCTGGAGGCAGCACATTTCTCTATCTGGGTGTGTTACTACGACCTATATCAGGTGACTCGTTAAGCCAGCAAACTTTGCAGTGGGGCTTGGAACAGGAAAAGGCTCTTCAACAGGTCACAGGCTAGGGTGCAGGCTGCTCTGCCCATAGGGCCATATGATCCAGCAGACCCAATGGTGCTTGCAGTTACAGTGGCTAAGAATAGAGGAAACGCAACTGTCTGGAGTCTGTGGCAGGCTCCCATAGGGGAATCAGCAGCTTAGGCCCTTGGATTTTGGAGTCAAAGGCTCTACCTTCATCTGCAAAACAACTATTCTCCTTTTTGAGACAGCTCTTAGCCTGCTAGTGGGCTTAGTGGAAACTGAATTTTGCACAGTGGGCCACCAAGTCTAGACCATGCGACCTGAGTGCCCATCATGAAGCTGGTGTTATCTGACCACCAGACGCATAAAGTAGGACGTGCACAGCAACCAGTCCTCTGTCAAATTGGAAGTGGTACATACGGACAGGCCCACGGGCAGGCCCTGAGGGCACAACAAGCTACATGAAGAGAGTTGCCCAAATGCCTATGTATTCCCACTCCTGTTAAAATGTCTCCTGTGCTTAAGCATGCACCTATGCTTCATGGGGTTTGCCCTAGATTCAGTTGACTGAGGAAGAGAAGACTAGGGCCTGTTTACTGATGGTTTCAGCATGCTATGCAGGCACCACCAGAGTGGACAGCGCAGCATTCAGCTGCAAGTTTCTGAAACAACCTAAAGGACACTGGTGAAGGAAGTCTTCACAGTGGGCAGAACTTCGCGGCAGTGCACAATGTGTTGTGCATTTTGCCTGCAAGGAAAGAGAAATGGCCAGAGGTTCGTTATTATATACTGATTCAGTGGCTGTAGCCAATGTTGGTGGAGGTCAGGGACTTGAAGGAGCATGAACTGGAAAAACTTGGTAGATGGGAAAGACATTTTGGGAAGAAGTTTGTGGATAGAGCTCTCTGAAGGTCAAAGGATGTGAAGATACTTGTGTCTCATTAAATGCTCATCAAAAAGGTATTCAGCAGAGGATGAGTTTAATAATCAAGTAGTATTGATGACTCATTCTTGTGGATAGTCAGTCTCCTTTCTCCAGCTATCCCTGTTGTTGCTCAAGGGCCCATGAACAAGTGGTAGGTCATGGTGGCAGAAGATGGAGGTTATGCATGGGCTCAACACCATGGACTCCCACTCACTAAAGGCTGATCTGGCTACATTGCTGCGAGTGCCAGATTTGGCCAACAGCAGGACCAACATTGAGCCCCCGAAATGGTGCTTATTCCCCCGGGGTGACCAGCCAGCAACCTGTGGCAGGTTGACTACATTGGACCACTTCCATCATGGAAGGGGGACAGCGTTTTGTTCTTACAGGAATAGATACTGATTCTGGTTATGGATTTGCCTTTCCTGCACGTAATGCTTCTGCCAAAACTACCACATCCAGGGACTTACGGAAGCCTTATCCACCGTCATGGTATTCCTCACAGCATGCCAAGGAACTCACTTCACAGCCAAAGAAGTGCGAACTGTGGGCCCATGGTCATGGTATCCACTGGTCTTACTCATGTGTTCCCCACCACCCAGAAGCAGCTGCTGGCTTGATAGAAGATGGATGGCCTCTTGAAGACACAGTTACAGTGCCAATTAGGTAGCAATACCTGGAGGGCTTGGGCAAGGTTCTCCAGCAGTCAGTATATGCTTTGAATCAGCGTCCACTTTATGGTACTGTTTCTCCTATAGCCAGATTCATGGGTCCAGAAACAAGGGGTGGAGTGGGAATGATTCCACTCACTATCACCCCTAGTGGGACCCCGTAGGAAAAATTTTGCTTCCTGTACCCACGACCTTTGCTTTCTGCTGGTCTAGACGTTTTGGCTCCAATGGGGGGAGTGCTTTTGCAGGAGATACAGCCAAACGTTCATTGAACTGGAAGCTAAGACTTTCCCCTGGGCACTTCGGGTTTCTACTGCCTTTAAGACAACAGGCTAAGAGAAGGGAATAAACAGTAGTAGGAGGAGTGATTTGATCCAGACTACCATGGGAAAATGTGGATTTTTATCCACATGAGGGCAAGGAAAATATGTTTGAAGGCAGGAGATGCTCGAGGCGCCTTCTGGTGCTACCAAGTCCTAGTTAAGGTCAATAGGAAACTCCAACAACCCAAACAGACAGGACAATAAATTGCCCAGACCCTTCAGGGATGAAGGTTGGGTCAATCCTCCAGGGAAAGAGCCAAGACCTGCAGAGGTGCTTGCTGATGGGGAGGAAATACAGAATGGGTAGTAGAAGAAGGTAGTCATAAATATCAGCTGAGCCAGGGACCAGTTGCAGAACGTGGATTATAATAGATATTAACCTTCATCCTAGTTTGGTTAAGAATGTGCTGTGTTATATAGTGTGTGTTGTATATATATATTATATATATTGTATATTAAGTGGATACTTGTGTTCCCCCTTGAATGTGCAACTGAGATATGTGTTAAGTGTTGTATATTTAGGTTATTAGATACTGAAGGACTAAGTTTTCTCAAGGACATTACCACCATACTCTAATGATAATTATTGCTATTTGCACAGAGATACTTATAAACAGTTAGGTGATTATGACCCTGCCACGTTTGCAATTGACATTTAAGCTAGTAGGCTATTTATTTATTGGGTGTCAAGTTGACAAGGGGTGGACTTGTCAGGTTAATCCTGGGTGTCAACTTGACGGGACTAAGGAACAAATAAGAGAAAAGGGTTTCTGATTGGACCACCTCAACCCGGATGGGCCCACCCCAAAAGTGGGTGTTACCTTTCTGCCGGCAGGCAGTTTTTAAGCCATGGCAGCGGGAACTGGCCCCTTTTTCCTTCTTCCTGCGGCTTGCCTCTCTCTCATCTGGTGAGTTGTCTTGCTGCTTTGATCAACACCTTAAATCCAGCGTGTACTGAGACTGGAATCTCCTGGAATCCATTCGGCCTTCAGCACTAGACTGGGATCTGAGACATCCAGCCTTGCGGACTGGCAGTTCCCTGGATTTTCCCGCGCCTCTCCAGTTCGGCGCTACTGTTGAGCTCCTCACGTGAGCAAAAATAAATTGATATAGCTTATATATATTATCCTGTTGCTTCTGTTTCTTTAGAGAACCCTGACTAATACAGATATTATATTTTTATTCTGTATATAAGTGTTTTGCCTGAATGTACCACATGCTTGAAGTGCCCATGGAGACCAAGAGAGAGTGGAAGGATCCTCTGGGACTGTAGTTACAGATGGTTGTTAGCTGCCATGTGGGTGCTGGGAACCAAACTTGGGTCCTCTGTAAGAGCAGCCAGTGCTCTTAATCACTGAGCCATTTCTGCACCCACATCTTCTCTTTTTTATTAAACTTATTTATGATTTTCATTAGCATACAAGTAGTGGGTTTCACTGTGATATTTTCCTGCATATGCACTGTTATACTTTGTTCCTATTCAGTCTCCTACGCTGCCCCCCTCCATCCTTCCCCGCTCTCTTGTTGGTACAACTCTTCCTTCCTCAAATAATCTCTCTTTCTGCTTTCATGTCACATATATTCCATTAGGGCCACTGCTTCACCTGCTCAGATAATCTCTCCTCAGGGCATGCATAAGGGAGAAAGGAGAGAGAGAGAGAGAGGGAGAGAGAGAGAACGAGCAGGGAGACCCGAGGATCGAGGAGGTCAGGCGAGAGATGAGAGAGAGATTGAGAGCGGAGGAAACTCTTTTATAAGGGTATTAATCTTGTCATGAGGGCTCACCATCTCACCAGTCCCAAACTGGAGCATCAGAAGATTCCACTATCTGTGGGAAGAAGATAGAGGAAGTCCTAGAATCAGGCACCTTCAAATAACCGGGACAACTCTTTTTTTTTTTTTTTTTTTTGACAACTCTTCCATTACATTGGGAGCTAACATTTCACCATATGAAGGGGATACACACACACAAAAAAAAACAAAAAAACTCTGTCCTCAGCATGTGCTATTGGTGTTCAGGGAATAGGTATGTGAATTACAGATAAAAGGTAGTTCCAAAATATTGAATGATTTGTCATTCCTTTGCTTAACATTCTTCAATAATTCCTACTTCCTCTTAAAGTCTTCAATTCAGCTGTTGAGCCCATAATCACTCTTGGACTGCCTCTTCTCTGCAGGTGTCTCAGTAGTGTCCCCCCCCTTAAAAATACATCTTTCTTCTGCAGGAACAAGCTAGCTGTATAACATGCAGCAGGGGCAGTGCATCAGAGAGTGCGCAGTATGCACAACTGGCAAAACTGCCCGAAATTTTACTTCAGAAGCAATAAAGCTGCTGGAGACAAACCCCATCCTGAAGGAGGAAAGAGCCACACTCCCTGAGCTTGACTTAAGCACCAGAAGAGACCAGGTCATCCTGAGAGTAATCACTGGGTGAGCGCGTACCACTGTGGATTCTACCATGCATACCTTCTTATCTTCTGTTCTCTTCCCCAACATGCAAGCCCACACCCTGACTTCCACATTAGACTCAAGCTTCCAGTCAGATATTTCCAGTCAAGCCCTCTCCCCTGGATGAATTGCATTGTCCTAATTGTGCACTGTTCCAGATCAATGCACATTAATTGATTCATTATTCTTGTCTGAATAGCCTCATACTATCTGTTGATGGAAATAAATCTAAGGAAGAATTTTCTGGAACTTCTGCCATCCACCATATTCTAAATGGAAATCTGACTTTTATTTCACATACATCACACACACACACACACATAAAAGCAGTAAATAAGTGGTAAATGATGTAGCTGGTCTCAAGTTTTCTCTCTGTCATTACCAACTGAATGACCTTGAGCAAACTACACACTCAAGCTCTCTGAGCCTTAATTTCTTCACCCAGATGATATCCTATTGTGTTCAAAAAATTGTGTAGGAAACAAATGAAAGTATGGGATGTGAAAGTACTTCACAAGTTACAGCATGCAATGCAAATGTAAAAAATTCAGCACCACGTGTCCTTAGAAGACCAAGGACATCAGTTGCTGAACAGCATTTCAGTTACAACCAAATCCCTTTGTGTGTGCAGAAAAGGAAAAATAATGCATAAAGTTACTTAACTTAGTGAACAATAGACTTTGTAGCATAAATTCTATGGATCATAGCAAGTTAGAAAAAAGAAGGAAGCCGGGTGTGGTAGCTCACGCCTTTAATCCTAGAACTTGGGAGGCAGAGGCAAGCAGATCTTTGTGAGTTCCAGTGCTTGGCAGAAATGTGGCAACATACCAGGCTGCCTTCTAAAAGAGCTGAGCCTTTGGGAAATAAACATAAGATACGAGACTTGTATGAATTAATTTTCTGTTGCTATGATAAAACATCTAACCAAGGCAACTTATAGAGGGAAAAGTTTATTGGGCTGATGGTTCCAGAGGGTAAGAGTCTGTCCTGGCAGGGAGGCATGGCAGGAGACAGCTAGAGCAGAACATTTAGTGCTCACATCTTCAAGTACGCACAGGAAGCAGATACTGCAAACTCAAAGTAGGGCAAAGCTCTGAACTCTCAAAGCCCAGCCCCAGTGGCATGCTTCCTCCAGCAAGCTGACACCTCCAACAGGGCCCAAATGCTCAGATACATACGTCTATGCTTTAAACCACCATAGGGATCAAAGGTCAATGGTTTATTGGGTTTGTTTGTTTGTTTGTTTTTTGGTCTTTTTGAGACAGGGTCTCCCTTTAGTCCCAGCTGTCCTGGAACTCGCTCTGTAGACCTCAGTTCAGGCTGGCCTTGAACTCACAGAGATCTGCCTGCCTCTGCCTCCCGAGTGCTGGGACTAAAGGCATGCACCACCACACCAGGCCATATCAATATTATTTTTATAAAAGCAAAAGATTAGAAACAACCTGATGCCTTTCAGAATATGACTACTTAGCCTAGAGTGGTGGCTCACGCCTTTAAGCCCAGCACCCAGGAGGCAGAGACAGGTAGATCCTTGAGAGTTCAAGGCTGGCCTGGTCTACATAGTGAGTTCCAGAACAGCTGGGGCTACAGGGAGACTTTGTCTCAAAAAGACCAAAAAAAAAAAAAAAAAAAAAAAAAAAAAAGAATATGACTACTTACATGATACAGTATAGAAATTCATTCAATGACATTCCATGCATCCATTTAAATAGGTAAAGACAGTAAGGTGCTGAACAAAATAAATAGTGTGCCGTGAACTCATAGCATCTGTGGCTGCCTACACAAGACCTGCATAAGATCAAGCCACTCAGAATGGATGGGGGAGGGGCTCATGAAATTCTACCCCTAGCAGAAGAACTATTGGCAATAGCTGGGAAAGGGAGAAATTCAGTTTTCTTCTGGGATGCAACCACTGATAAGCTGCCCATACTCCAAAGGATGGGCTATGCATACAGTTGCAGCACTAAGTGGACTCTGGATTCAAGCCACCTCCCCTGAAGGCTAGCTCTCATAGCCTTGGAGAGCACTATGCAAGCCACTAAGGGAAAACATCAATGATCCAACACCAGCTTGAAGACCCAATATGTACATCAATGACCAGTACAGCATACAACATCTGTGCAATAGTGGCATTTTTTTTATCTTTTTGAGACAGGGTCTCCCTATAGCTCCAGCTATCCTGGAACTCGCTCTGTAGACCAGGCTGGCCTTGAACTCACAGAGATCCACCTGCCTCTGCCTCCTGAGTGATAGAATTAAAGGCATGAGGCACCGCTGGGCGTGGTGGCACACGCCTTTAATCCTAGCACTCGAGAGGCAGAGGCAGGCAGATCTTTGTGAGTTCAAGGCCAGCCTGGTCTACAGAGTGAGTTCCAGGACAGCTGGGGCTACAGGGAGATCCTGTCTCGAAAAGACAAAAATAAATAAATAAATAAATAAATAAATAAATAAATAAATAAATAAAAATAAAGGCATGAGGCACCATGCCCAGCACTTTTATCTTGGGGAAAAACAATGGCTAACTAATTGGACCTAAAGCCCACTCACTGGGAGGATTTATTGCAAACATAGCCAGATGCACACAGCTAGAGAGGTTGTAGATCATAGAGAAATCCCCAAGGTTGACACATCCCTAGGCTAAGACAGCATCTTACTAACTACAAAAGAAGTATCCTTTATATTTAGAAACAAATACTCTAAAAACCACTCAGGAAAGAAGCTTCTTTTGCACCAGATGAGAACAGTACAGAGTCCCACAACTGGACACACACAGACATGGTCTGTGAATGGCTCATACCTAGGCAACACATCTACAATGCAACCTCTAGACACAGACCCAAGCATCATAGAACAAGGGCCCCAGAAGGCATTAACTACCTCTTAACTCTCATTCTCTCATTAAGGAAGTTTCTCTATGCAACAGGAGGCCAGGAACTCAAAAGGGCATCAATGGCCAAACTGTGAAGATTATAAGTCTACAGAGTATGGTTCCATGGACAGGTTGCCTATATTCAGCTTCACCTACCCAGGGCTCAGGGAACACTGCGGAAGAGGTGGTGGAGAGATTGTAAGAGCCAGAGAGGTGGTGCAAGACCAAATGGAAATGAATTCTACAAGCTCCCAAGACCCTGTTCATATGAACCCACAGCACTGGTATCAGCATGCACAAGACCCATGGAAGCTCAGCCAGACAAAAACTCAGCACAGAACTGCAGAAATGGGTAGCAGAGCCCAACCTTGGCTGAGGAAATATTGGCAGCTGATTGAGGTTGGGTGAGGAAGCCCTGGCCTTCTTTAGGAAAGGGACTCAGGATAGACTGTCTAGGACTCAGGGGATGAGCTGGCACTGAGAAGTGGGCAGGGAGAGTAGCTTGGCACAAATGACAGAATGTGTAAACTGCAGGGGGTAGTGAGGGGGAGCTGCGGGAGGATGCCAAGACAGAAGCAGGTAGAAAGGCGACTAAGACTGAAAATTATGTATGAAACACATAAATTCAATAAAAAAAAAAAAGAAAGAAAAGGAAACAAGCACAGGAATTTGGAAGGGAAAAGTGGTGGGGGATATGAGAGGAGTTGACTGGGAGGGGTCTGGGGAGCAGTGTGATGGAAACACATCACATGTATAGAGAAAATTCTCGAGCATCCAGTGCTCTNGGAGTTCTCCTGGAATTGGAGTTTCAGACGGTTCTCAGCCGCCATGTGGGTGCTGGGGATCGAACCCGGGTCCTCTGCAAGAGCGGTCGGCGCTCTTAACCGCTAGGCCATCTCTCCAGCCCCTTTTTGGTCTTTTCGAGACAGGGTCTCCCTATAGCCCCAGCTGTCCTGGAACTCACTCTGTAGACCAGGCTGGCCTTGAACTCACAAAGATCCGCCTGCCTCTGCCTCCCAAGTGATAGAGAAAATTCTCATTTGATTTATTTATTTTTATGTGTATGAGTATTTTGTTTGCATGTTTGTAAGTGCACCCATGTCATGCAACACCCACAGAAACCAGAAGAATGATGTGTCAGATCCCCTGGAGCTGGAGCTACAGATGGTTGTTAGCTGCCACGTGGGTGCTGGGAACCAAACCAGGGTGCTCTGCAAGAGCATCCAGTGCTCTTAACCACTGAGACATCTCTCCATATCCCTCGAAAACATTTTTTAAAGAGGGAGTGGTGGCACACACCTTTAATCCCAGCACTCAGGAGGCAGAGGCAGGCAGATCTCTGTCAGTTCAAGGCCAGCTGGGGCTACAGGGAGACCCTGTCTCAAAATAAATAAATAAATAAATAAATAAATAAATAAATAAATAAATTTCTACTGATGATAGAAAAATATATTAGCATAGGTATACATGGTTTTCTTTATGCGTGTATAAAACCATGTTGAGAAGGATAGTAGAGTTGCTTAAACATAGACTACTTCTATAGAGAGTAGCTAAGAAGATCAGAAACAAAATTGGGGCAATATTTCACTGCATGTCCTTATGGATTGCAGACTATGTATCGGCAAAAATGCATTGTTTGTGTATGTGTTTGTATATGTGTTCATGTGCACATATGTGTTTGTGTGTATATCTATGTGTGCATATGTATATGTATGTGTCTCTGTATGTGTCTGTGACTGTGAGTGGGGTCTTCTTTACTGGTGTGTGTGTGTGTGTGTGTGTGTGTGTGTGTGTGTGTATCTGTGTGTGGTCTTCTTTATTGGACTGGATAACATCTTGGGCAGAAAACAACGGGCTTCCTGCTTGCTAACATCAGGTCTCTTCCCAAACTTCAGACCCTGAGCCTGTACATGAGACACTAAAATAAGCCCCAGACTGCAAGATGCAAGATCTGAGGACCAGAGAATATGCTGTCAGTCCAGAAGAAACACAGTGCAGGGCCATGGCAGTTCCCCTTTCGAGTCCTGTCAGTAGGAAAAGAAGGAGTTGCAGTTTCTCCAGCTAGACTCTCTCCCTGCTGTAGCAATATGAAGAGCAGGAGCATATACACACAGGACAAGACATGACAGCATCCGCAGGAGGAGTCAAAGCTGGGGCACATCTAGGGAACAGCGGAGCTGGGAAGGTGAGGGCCGAGAAGCAGCAGACAGAGGCTGCAGGGCCAAACTGAAGACTTACAAGGAGAGTAACTGGTGTCAGGATCTCCTGGAACACATGCTTTCATGAGGACCAGAAAACGAGAGGGTGGAGCTGGGTGAGACCAGACATTTTATATGGTGCACACTAGTGGACCAGAGCATAAAGGAAATGCAACTCTCTGTCTTGCACAATTAGCCAGGATTCTGACAAGGCAAGACAAGGACAGGCCTTCACCAAAGCCTGATTCCGGAGGTTCTAAGGAAGCCCTTCTGTTTCCTAATCCACAGAGCTCCCTCCCCCACATTTGGAAAAGTCCCCTCCTTCGCCTTTCCAGTGCTCTGTTTTACATTTGGCTTGATCCAACAGCAGCCTCCACTTAGCCGATTTCTGCCACGGAGCCAAAGTGCCAAGAAACTACACAAGAAGACAGGGCCTGGACAGGATCAGAAAGCGCCAGAAATATTGCCACCGAGCCTCATCCACAGAGACTGCCAGGAGAGCTTTGCACATGGAATCAATCTGAATGTGGCTGATGAGAAGCATCTGAATGAAAGAAGCCAGGACAAACAGGAATCATGGAGTTGCCACTGCCCTGGGTGGCTCTGGCTTCCCCGGGCTCCACTCCTCTGTGCCTACCTTTCCATCCGGAGGAAGCTGTACTCCTTGCTAGGAGCCTATCCAGACCATGCCGATGAATTTTGACCTCCCAAACCCTGCTTTCCTCATGCTTCCTTCTGTGTCTGTCACTTTAGTCATAGTGTGGTATCTCCTTTTCCTTAGAATTTGGAAAGGTCGAAAGCCTCCTGCACTGACCAGCTATGCTCTCACTGCCACCGTTTTCCAGTATTGTGAAGCAATTTGGGACATTATCCTACCATTTTCTCAGGGAAACACACCTACTATCAAACAAGAAGGGACTTCATTCATGGTAACATATCTCAGATGACGTCATAACAAAGGACTCTGATTATCTGCTTGAAGTTGAGGGAGAATTAGACAGAAAACCCTAACAGTCACAGACTAGCAAATTCCAAGGAAAAGAGCAGCCTGGTTCTGACTAATACCTGTCATTGGATCCTGCTGGAAACTTCAGAGGGGAAACCCAGAGTACCTGCAAGAGATACTGCCTTCAGACAGATGTTTTATAAACTCCAGTCTCCTTTGCCTGCCTATATGTTCGTTATCTGGGCTCCCATTTTTATCCAGGGGACTGGGCCCTTCGCACTACCCAGCAGAGAATGGGCATTATATACACTGACAGAGTGCTTTATCTGCCAGGTATTCTACAGTTAGCCAGAACAAATCTGGGCAAATGCCAGTAAGAGGTCTGGCATCTGTAGAGCTTTGCTCCAGACCTGGGATGTTGATTGATGGCTCTGTGATTTGATAGTTAGGAACTGCCAAATGGCCTGTCCAGAAACAATTAAATGGTTGGTGAAAGGGTTGCCCTGCTTCTTAGTTTCTTTGAAGGATAACTTAGCTCTGTGTTACACTGAGCATAAACATTTTGCTGACCTTGATCCAGGAATTCAAACAGTGTCATTTCATGTAAACGCTAACGAATGCCTTCTTGCTGAAGTGCTCTGTTCTCAGGATGGCTTGGGGTTTCTTCTCTACAGAAGTGCTTTGAATTTTTTAAATTGACTTAATAGTTGTACATCTTTAGGGAATATAGTGTTTTGGTACTTTATATATTATGTAATGGACAACTCAGGATATTTAAGTTATCCATCATTTCAACCATTTATCATTTCTTTGTGATGAGAACATTTAAAATCCTCTCTCCTGTCTATTTTTAATTATGTGATATAATATTGTTGACCAAAGTTACTCTTCTGTGTAGTGCAACACCAGAACTTATTCTTCCTATCTGGCTGTAACTGGTACCATTAACCAATCTCTCTCATCACCCCCCACCCCAACCCCATCCACCCTCCTCAGCCTCTGGTAACCACTGTTCTCTGTACTTCTGTGAGCTCAGCTTCTTTAGATTGCACATTTGAGTGAAATCATGTGGTCTTTGTCTTTCTATCCCTGGCTTATTTCACTTAACATTATGATCTGCAAGATCAGGAACAAGACAAGAATTCCCATTTTCACCACATCTATTCCACACAGTACTGTGAAAGTCTGAGCCAGAGTAATTAGGCAAGAGAAAGAAACAAAAAACATCCAAGTTGGAATGGAAGAACTCAAATACTCCTTGTTTAGAGATGGCATGATCATATAATATAGACCATCCTAAAGACCCTGATTTANGAGAACACACTCCACTCACCACCCACCCCACCCACATGGAGAACACACTCCACTCACAACCCACCCCACCCACATGGAGGCACTACTCCTTCCACTCCATGTAAGAATGAGTGCAGTCATCTGGAGATCACCAAGCCTTGCCTTGCCCACAGTGGAGTCTTCCAGAACCAATACAAGGTGCCTGGAACAGTGATATGGTAATGAAGCCTCCTGAAGCTGACCCAGTGGCTTCAGCAGCAGCCAAGATCACAGTTGTTCTTACATCTGAAGTAAAGTTCTCTCTGGATGAATACGGAGTGATCAAAACAGCAAGGCTTCCCAGATCAGTCCAGCTGGTTATCAAACAAGGGGCTGCTTTGTCAACAGCTCCCCTTTACAGCAGGCAGGCTTACAGAAAAGTCTGTCAGCCGTTCAAAAGATTAACACCCAGCTCCCAACAGTTTTGTTCAGTAACTAGGAGAAAAAGATAAAAGACTAATTAAAATAAAGATGTAGGAAGTTAAAAAATTAATAGTATTTACTACTGTTTTATAAACTACTAGACAAATACCCTTCAGACAAGTTGGTTCCCTGAGATATAGCTCATTGCAACATTTTAAAATGCCTTCTGGGGGGCTGGGAGAGATGGCTCAGCAGTTAAGAATGCCAACTGCTCTTGCAGAGGACCTGGGTTCAATTCCCAGCACCCACATGGCGGCTAAGAACCATCTTTAACTCCAGTTCCAGGGGAATCTGATGCCCTCTTCTGACTTCCTTGGCATTGTATTACACAGGTGCACCTACCTACATGCAGACAGTACACTCATACACATAAGAAGTAAAAAGAAAAAAAAAGTAAAAAAGAAAGAGAGAGAGAGAAGGAAAGAAAGAAAGAAAGAAAGAAAGAAAGAAAGAAAGAAAGAAAGAAAGAAAGAAAGAAAGAAGGAAGGAGAGAGAGAGAGAGAGAAAGAAACAAACAAACAAACTAAGGGCTCTCAACAGACGGCTTAGCAGTTAAGAGTACTTGCTGCCCTTCCAGAGGACCCAAGTTCAATTCCCACCCCCACTGGGTGACTTACAACTGCCTGGAACTCCAGCTCTAAGGGATCCGACACTCTCTTCTGGCTTCTGCAGGCATCTGCACACATGTGGCATACACTCACATAGACATATAACATAAATAAAAATAATAAAATAAATCTTTAAAAACAGGGAATTAAAGGGCCAGTAAGATGGTTCAGTGAGTGAAAGCACTTGCTGCCAAGCCTGATGGCCTGAGTTTGATCCCTGGAACCTGCATAGTAGAAGAGAACAGACTTCCTCAAGTTGTCCTCTGACTTTCACATATGCACTGTGGCATTCATACACATGCATCATAAATAAATAAATACATAAATAAATAAATAAATAAATAAATGCAATATAAAACTTTTAAAGATATTTATTTCTAAGTATTCTCCTTTTTTTTGTCTTTTTGAGACAGGGTCTCCCTGTAGCCCCAGCTATCCTGGAACTCACTCTGTAGACCAGGCTGGCCTTGAACTCACAGAGATCCATTTGCCTCTGCCTCCCAAGTGCTAGGATTAAAGGCGTGCACCACCACACCTGGCTCTAATTATTCTTATTCTAGAAATATTTTATTTAACAAAGGAGGTAAAAGATCTTTATAATAAAAACTATATAAAATATTGACAGAAAAATTAAAGAGCTCAAAAAGCAAACCAAAAGCAAAATTCGGGCATGCTGCTGCACACCTTTAATCCCAGCATTTAGGAAGTAGGTAGAAAATATCTGTACACTTTCTCCACATGTTTAAAGTCAGCCTGGTCTACATAAGGAGATCCAAGCCAGCCAGGGCCACATAGTGAGACCCTGTCTCAAAAAAAAAAAAAAGTAAAGAGGGCCAGGCATGGGAGTGCACGCCTTTAATCCCAGCACTTGGGAGGCAGAGGCAGGTGGATCCCTGTGTGTTTAAGGCCAGCCTTGTTTACATAGTAAGTTCCAGGGTAGCAGGGGCTACAAGAAGACCCTGTCTCATAAAGACCAAAAATAAATAAATAAAGAGGACACAAACAATTGGTTTGCGCTCATGGATTGGAAGAATAAATGTTGTTAAAATATCCATATTACAATGATCCACACTTGTTTTTGAGACAGGGTCTCACTTGTAGCCCTGGCTAGCCTGTAACTCACTATGTAGACCAGGCTCGCCTCAAACTCACAGAGATCCACCTGCCAGTTTCTCCTGAGTGCTAGGATTAAAAGCATGCACCACCACAACAAGCCTGATATACACTTTTTTTAATGCAACCATTATCAAAATAGCAATGTTGTTTTCATCAATATAGAAATAGCACTCCTGGGGCTGGAGAGATGGCTCAGTGGTTAAGAGCACCAACTGCTCTTGCAGAGGACCCGGGTTCAATTCCCAGCACCCACATGGTGGCTAAGAACAGTCTTTAACTCCAGTTCCAGGGGACGCCTATGCCCTCTTCTGACCTCCTTGGCATTGCACAACACGGGTGCACCAACCTACATGCCAACAGTACACCCACACACATAAAAATAATAAAATAAAAAAAAATATATTTACTTTAAAAAAATTAAAAATAAAATAAAGAAATAACACTCCTAAGATTTGTATGGGGCATCTGGTTTCAAATTCACCGTCAGATTTCCAATTCTTCCATTTATATTGGTTAGCCTTCCAAGCATTCATTTGTACCAGCTTCTAAGGCTGAGGGAGCCCTCTGCTGATGGCCTGGCTGCAACTTCACAGCATAGCAGGGAAATGGGATGAACTCTAAAGGTCTCCTGAATCTGAGAATTGTAATCCGTCTCTGGATTTGAGTTGAAAGTAGGTCTGGAAGGAGATGTATCTGCGCACGCGCGTGCACACACACACACACACACACACACACACATTACAGTTGTAGCATCATGGACCACTACCAAGAAAGATTCTGTTCTATGTTTGTGTCTCCTGCTATAAAGGAGTGAGAGGCACCAAGGTATATATAGAATCCCAGAATCATGGGATTAAATGGAACACTTACCCTCGGTGGCATGTCCAGATGAAAGACTCTGACAAAGCCACAGCTTGGGAGAGAGGAATTTTTCCCATGGCTATGGCCTTGATGCTGGAGGTTAACAGCTTAACACCAGAGTATGGTGCCTGATCTGAACTCTGAAAATTAATAATGATAAGGGTAGGCTGCCTGCCAAGACCCAGAGTGCGAATCCCAAGAGAAGCACCTTCTATTTTGAGCTCTCTCTAGGTCCATGGTGTGCTGTCCTAAGCTTTGACGTATGTCCCACCATCTGTCTATATACTTCTTTTTCCACTCTTTTATTCTTAAACTCTCTAGAGTTTTAACCCATGGACAGGCTATTTAGTCTCTGAGCCTTTTGAGTCTCCAGAAAGAATAGTCGTTGATAATATGAAGCAAATAGCTGATTCAGATGTCACAACGGAAAGAACTAAGAGTATAACACTTCCCTTCTGCCAAAGCTGTCAGGAATGGTATGGGAAAGGACAATGTATCAAAAAGAAGTTTGGACAAAAAAGGATAAAGTATAATAAGGTCATTTTCCTTCAGAGCTTCCCTAGAAAAGAAAAAGAAAGATCTCCCCTACCACATCACAGCCAACACTGTATCTCTGGAAATTAGAAAATCAAAAGATCCAATTCTTTTGTTCAAAAGCCTTCAGGGGCTCAAAATCTCCTGCCCACTGCCCCTATAAAAATCTAAACTATTGAGTTGAGAAGATGGCTTAGTTAGTAAAGTGCTTGTCTTGAAAACATAAGGACTTGAGTTTGATACCCCAGAACCCACATTTTGAAAAGCTGAACATGGCGTACTTGTAATCCACAGCTAGAGAAGCAGACAGGTAGACTCCTAGGGCTCACCAGCTAACCATCCAAGCCTATTTGGTAAATTCCAGGTTGGTAAGAGACCCTGTCTCAAAAAAGGTAGACAGAGGCCAGGTGTGGTGGCGTACACCTTTAATCTCAGCACTTGAGAGGCAGAGACAGGAGGATCTCTGTGAGTTCAAGGCCAGCCTGGTCTACATAGTGAGATCGGGGACAGCTGAAGGAAGCCACAGGGAGACCCTGTCTTAAAAAAGATCCCCCCCAACAAAGGTGGGTGGTAACTATAAAAGCTACATTAAAAATTTTTTAAGGTGGATGGTACCTGAGGAATGATATCTGAGGTTGTTCTTTGGCTTTCACACACACACACGCACACACACACACACACACACACACATGTACGCACAATAATAATATACAAAATTAATAATAATATTAATAATAATAAACAATAATAAAATCCAAACTTATTTAAAGGGAGGATTTGCTATAGCTCAGGCTGGCCTCAAACTCAATATGTAGCCAAGGATGATGATGATGACTTTGAACTTCTGATCTTCCAGCCTTTACCTGGGATTACAGGTGTATGATACCACATCCAGTTTTACGTGATCATGGGATGAAACCCAGGGTTTCATGTATGCTAAGAAAGCAGTCTATCAACTGAGCTACACCCCCACCACGTCTGAAGTCTTTAAGAGGACAGTCAGAGCTCTTACCTCTGCTCCTGCTTGTGCCAACCCTCACATTCACACTCACCTTCCTCTTGGCCATTAGACCACTTTCACATCAGGTTTTTCCTGCTACTCTTCCTTCCCTCTCCTTCGTCAGTGTCTTGTCTGTACTTCAAGTATTAGCTCAGATGTCATCTCTTCTTTGCAGTTTTCTCTAGCTCTATCAGAATTCATTCTTCTCATTTCCCTGTACCCAAAGGTTTCTACTTATATCTCCTTAATACCACCACCATTATAACACAAATAGCCATTGTAACGCAGTCTCCTCTAGTTTATAAACTGAGATCATTTTGCATTCTTCCTTGAATTCCCACCTCTGTGTGGCTCTCCATCCTTCATTTTCCATTCTCCATATTCACCCCTCCTGCCAGGGGCCTATTAATAGTTTCTCCTCCATAATAGATTCATTGTCCCTTCCATTAAGTTAAATTAGCACTTAAATTTAGGGGTAAATATGATCACTTCAAAAACAGGACAACAGTATCATGATAACAGACAAGTAAGCCATCACATCTATTGGACATGTGGCACACACCTTTAAACCCAGCATTGGGAAGGCAGAGGTAGGCAGAGCTCTGAGCTCAAGGCCAGCCTGGTCTACATAGTCAGTTCTAGGCTATTCAGGGCTATATAGTGAGATCCTGACCAAAAAGAGACATCCTAGTCTTATTTATCAGTGCCAGCACAGCTCATCTAGAAGTTTCTCAACATTTAATTCCCTCCAACTCAGGAACCTTACTTGTATGTGACCAAGGAACACTGAAACCAACTTTTGAGCAATGGAAAATTAGAACCTCCTCTTCTTCCTAAAAACTACTTGCTTCCAACTACCAGAAATCTGTCACAGAAGCTCTCCACATGTGTAAGGAACAGGCTAGGGCACCCCCAGCATGGTGCAATGAGGTAGCTTAGGCACCAGCCAGGGTGTGTCCTTCAGGATGGGGCACCTGGAATCCGAGTTCTCTTTTTTTTTTCCCACATAAATTTATTTTTATTTTTTAACAAATCTAGACCTGTGTTCCCGCCCATTCCCCCACCCCACCAGAGCTCATGCATTCTGCCAAACATGCTTTTCATCTCTTAGTCTTTCTCAATATTCTCCATGAGGAAGTTGACTGTTTTGAGCAGAAATTCACTGTTTCAGTCAGTTCTTTGATGCAGTCCTTTCTGTTGTTGTTGTTGTTGTTGTTGTTGTTGTTTCCAATATGCATTATGCCCAACTGCTTTGGACAAAAGCTCAGGGGGCCCGAGTTCTTATCCTAGTTAATCATCACAAACTTTAGCTTTCTTGCTTCTAAAATAGAACTCATAAAAAAATACCTCTTAACAGTGTTGTTTTTAACATTAAATGAAATACTTTTAAGATGGAGTACTTAATGATCCATGATAAAAACTCAGCAAATAGACACTGTTATTACCAGAATGCTTCTAAAGTGGAATACATTTCTGAAAGCTCTTTGTTTTAGTTTATCTTCAAAGTCCTTTTATAAGCCATATGAAAATTCGTGGTGGGCTTTTTTTGTATTTTTTAGATGCTAAAATGAAAAAAACTATTTGAATCTTCATCTTTTTAGTGTGACATAGCTAAAATTATAGTAATGTGTTTCAAAAGTCAAATCCAATGTTTAATTTTTTATGTGTATCAGTGCTTTGCCTACATATATGTAAGTGCACCTATGTTGTGCAAGTCCATGGAAGGCAGAAGAGGACATCAACTTCCTGGAACTGGTGCTATAGATGTTTGTTAGATACCGTGTGGGTGCTGGGAACCAAACCTGCATCCTCTGTAAGAGGACCACTTAAAACATACCACTGATAGTATGTTTTAAGTACTTACAGCATTCCAAAAGCATTGCTCAAACAGTAAATTTGGGGGCCTGAGGATTTGGCTTAGTAATAAAGCAATTTCCTAGCATATGTGAGACCCTAGGATCCCAGCACCAAACACACAAAACCTCCTAAATTTTATATAATAAGAATTTTACCTTACACAATACCCAAAACATTCTCTAGAAAATCTAATGAAGGGGCTGGAGAGATGGCCTAGCGGTTAAGAGCGCCGACCGCTCTTACAGAGGACCTGGGTTCGATCCCCAGCACCCACATGGCGGCCGAGAACCGTCTGAAACTCCAATTCCAGGAGAACTCCAGTTCCAGGGGAATCTGAGACCCTCTTCTGACCTCCGCAGCATTGCACGACACGGGTGCACAGACCTGCATGCAGACAGTACATTCATACACATACGGAAATAAATAAAATTAATAAAAAAAAAAATTTAAAAAAAAAAAGAAAATCTAATGAAATAGCAGACCATGTTCCTTTCATTCAAATCAAGTGTATATTAAATATGAAGGCTATTGAAAAATAGCAATTGCATAAATTAGGTCTTCTAAGTTCATAATATAGAATCCCAGAAAACCGGAGACGCCATAACGCGCCAGGCCAGGATCGAAAGGTTATTCCTGGACAAACTGTCAGCCCATGAAAGGAAACAGCCAGAATTGACCAGAGTCCAAGTCAACAGCTCCAGAGAAAGTGGACTGTTTTACCTCTCATCCACCTGTGCCCCTTTTCTAAGCCTAGGGAACAACCTGCGGAAGAGGGGGCGTGGTAGAATGTAAGGGCTGCGATTGGGGTGAATGGTGAAACTACAGCAATGTAGTCTGGACACTCATTTGATCAACTTGATTGAACAAACAACCTGTCACCCCCCACTGGATGGTGGGGCTGTAGGTGTTTGGGCACAACAGCCTGCAGATAGGTTTTGCATGAAGGATGCTTGTACTCATGGATTATCACTTATAGCTAAAAATGAAAAAAAAAACTGAGAGAAAGATGCAGGACAGTTATGGCAGAATGCATGATCTGGGATGGGGTGGGGGGGGAGGGAAAGGGAAATAAGCCTGAACTGAATTGGAAAAAATGTATGAAATGCACAAAGCATCAATAAAAACTAATTTAAAAAAAAAAAAAAGAATCCCAGAAAACCTAAAAACTTAAAAAGCAGGAGTTAGAGAAAGGACTCAGCAGTTAGAGTACTTGCTGCACTTGCAGAGGATCTGAGTTTGGTTCCCAACACATACATAGCAGCTCTGGACCCTTTGTAACTCCAGTTCCAGTTGATCTGGTGCCCTCTTCTGGCCTATTTGGCCACCAGGCACCCCTGTACTCTACATACAAACATCCAGGCAAACACTCACAGAAAATAAATAAATCTTCCCCCCCCCCAAAAAAAAAAACATGGAAACAATCTAATTTAGAATCTCAATTCTAAGCTGACATTCTGGGGCCTCAATAGACTGGTATTCAGTGGGCTTCTTTCTGTATCTAATAAGACCTTTAATTTTTGCTTTATATTCCATTTTTCTAGTATTTAGACAGAGGAGGTCCTTGAAAGTTCACTGTATTAACTAATAAATACAGGAATTTTTTTTCAAGAGAGAATTGTTATTAAATCAAGAAGCGCTTTCTGGCTATTTTCATTCATGGAACTTACTACTCCTCACTGTATGAGTTATAGAAATACAGAGACATCCTCTCCTGACCTGACCTCATGGAGTTTCTAGTCTAGAAGAGAATCTAGAATTCCAATCCAAAATCTGCCTGCTATAATCAGTAGGTAAGATCATAAGGAACATATCCTAAATAGTTGATACAATGAGTAAATAGAAAACAATTCATGCTATGGAGAGGAAGACATTCAGGAGTGGGAATAGTTATGGAGGCCTGGGATTCATCTCAGCTCCAACGATGGAAAAAGGGAACTAATCATAGGGATGCTGTCCACCACAGTAATGACATAATCTTAGGAAACAGACCAATCCTTACATAGACACTAAAGTAGAGGTGTAGTGGTTATAAACATCAGAGAGGTAATTTGGGACCAGATAATAAAGAATATGACTGACAGAAACAAGAACTCCTGCATTACGCAGGGAGTGATATTCTCATGTGGCACGTCATAGAAACTGGACAAGAAACATAGAAATATGAACTTTTCAGTGGGCCTTTCTGACATCAGCTCTGTAATCCTAGGAATCACAGGGCGTAAGCCGAACTCTTCAACATTGAAAAGAATAAGAAAAGAAAACAATGGCCTGGAGATAAGATGTACAATTAATTCCATGTTCACCTGGTCTTCTTGACCAGGGACAGCAGTGAAGAACAGCTGAGGCTAGGAAGGCAAAAGCAACTCAGAGCTACTGGCAGCTGGAGAGAAGTTCCTGGCAGTGAAACCTGGGTGTCTCTGCCGGGGATAAAGCGGTGGGATTAGGTGGTTTGCTGGGCCCCATAGCTTGGTCTGTAGGGCTGTCAGCAGCCCTTAATCAAAACATGATAGTGTAGCACACAGTGGAGCTGGTTTATGTTCTGGGTATTAAATGCAGGCTACGTGTCCCTCTATTTATACATGCTCCCAGGCCTGCTGGGTGACTGCCATGCCATTCAAAGGAGGTAAACTGAAACCCTCCCATCTAGCACACACACACTCCTGGAAGCAGCAGACAAGAAAGGGTTGCCCTCAGACCACAAAGGGGGATCCAGGAAGGAAAACCGCACAGCGGCCTCACTGACCACAAAGAAATCCATCTCCAGAGTGTGAGAGCTGGGCTTGGTGAAGCAGTGGGTGGGATCTGGAATAAGCCATCTCAGTCTTGAGAGAAGGGAAAGCAACCTGAAAGGCTTTGAGATCCATCTGCCTGCCTTTGCATTGAGTGCGTTGTCAAATCTGTCAAATTCTCACCCTTGGGAGACCAGCTACTTGACACCAACTTCATTTCCAATTCACTTGACATACCCTGCATCAGTCTTTTCCCAGAGAATGAGACAATTTCAACCCAAAAGAAAGCAGACTGCACAACTCAGCTTGGCCAGTTGTATGGAAACTTGATAGGCTGAGTTCAGAGGCTTGTACAGAGATAACTGGTGGGTTTACACTGGCAAAATTCTACCCCCAGACCCTTCATTCCACACCACAAGCCTCCTCCCTTCACTCCTTTTCTCTGCCCTTGAGCACGTATGCACCATCACATGTTTTATTTTCCTGGCCACCCCCTCCCTAATACTCTCAGATTACCAAAACTGAATGCTTTACTTTCAGACTTTTCCTGATCTTGTGGCATTTTTCATGTGTCCCATTTTATCTAATTCCATATACACGGCCTTTCCTAGACTGGTTTCTCTCTCTCTCTCTCTCTCTCTCTCTCTCTCTCTCTCTCTCACACACACACACACACACACACACACACACACACACACACACTACTTAAACAGATATTCCAACAAACTTTACAAAGTTTAAAGCTTCGGTAGGTTTTCAATAATGCTGCTGACTCATTCATTGACTTTCAGAGTAAGGTGGCCTACTTCAGCAAAGCACAGTATCTCCCAAAGTGAGGACTGCGATTCCCATTTAGTGATCCCCCAATCCATAAAAGTTACATTCCAAGACTCCCAGTAGCTGCCTGAAACCTCAACTACCAAACTCTACACTGTATTTTATTATACATGCATATCTATGATAAAGTTTAATTTATAAATTAGGCACAATATGAGATTAATTACGACAATAAATTAGATGGACTTAACGGGTAATTTAAAAAAGAGTATATGGCCGGGTGTGGTGGCGCACGCTTTTAATCCTAGCACTTGGGAGGCAGAGGCAGGCGGATCTTTGTGAGTTCAAGGCCAGCCTGGTCTACAGAGTGAGTTCCAGCCCAGCTGGGGCTACAGGGAGACCCTGTATCAAGAAAAAAAAAATAAATAAATAAACATCAATAAAAATTAAATTAAAAAAAAAGAGTTCAGAAAAAGAGAACTTGCTTCCAGAGGAGGAGAATTCATTTCTAATTTATAATGATAAAAATACATTATACAGATTTATAAAACTCTCAAAGAATAAATTAAAAATACATTTATAAATACCTGTTAATTAAAATTATAAACTAGAGTAAGTACAACAACATACTCTAATAAAAGTTATGGTGCATGCCTTTAATCCTAGCACTTAGGAGGCAGAGGCAGGCAGATCTCTGTGAGTTCAAGGTCAGCCTGGTCTACAGAGTGAGTTCTAGGCCAGCTGGGGCTACAGGGAGACCTTGTCTCAAAAAGACCAAAAAAAAAAAAAAAGTTATATGACAATGGTTTCTCAATATCTTTTATTTGGGGAAGATGATACAGGGGTCACATCCAGGACTTTGTACATGCTAGACCAGTGCTCTACCACAGAGCTATATACCCCCAAAAACTGTTGTTGTTTTTTTCTTCAGAAAGAGATTTACTATGTATCCCAGGCTGACCTCCAATATGTTGTGTAACACATGCTGGTCTCAAATTTACAACCTACTGCCTCAGCTTCCCAAGTGATGGGATTACAGGTGTGTGCCACCATGCCCAGACATCAACATCTTTACCTAGTCACCCTTTGTGTAATGATGTGAGATGACACAATGTCACAGATGAAGCAAGTGAGTGGTGCAGGCACTGTGACTTTGCATTAGGATACTACATTGTGAGCTGATACCTGACAGATTGCAGGTGTAAATGGGGGCGATATATAGACAGTGGAGGTTCCTTGGGCAAAAGGATAATTCATGTCCCAAGTAGGAAAGAGTAGATAATAGATTCATCACCTTACTAATGTGGTACACAATTTAAAACTTAGGAGTTGCTTATTTCTGGAATTCTCTGTTTAATATTTTAGGAACATAGTTGCCACGAGTAACTAAAATTACAGAGTGAAACTGGATTTGGTACGGACTGGTCAAGGTATTCTCTTGTATTACTGTACCTTAGTGCCATTTGGCCAACCAAACTTGCTCTGAACAGATGATTGAATGTGAAAATAAGTACTATTTAAATAAAAACAAAGAGTGGCCAACAGGCCTTAAGCAGCAGCTATTGACAGGAGGCAAAAGTGAGACATGAGATGCCTTCCTCCAGCACCTCACCCCTACCGTTCAACCCCACAGTCATACTTCCCTACCAGACTCACAGCCCTTCCTGTCCCATCCCTCGGTTCTGACATTTACCCACTGCCTTTGAACTTTGGCACTGTCTCCTCATTAGTCTTCCATTCAAACTTTACCTTCCCAAGTGTCATCCTTTGTCTAGATGATTTCTAGTTTTCCAGACATATTCCACACATTCCCACCCCCAGTTCTCTTGTTTACCCCACCAAGGCGGGAGAGTATTTACCCACATCCGCCTGTCCAAACTGTACTTAGCTCTTCAGAGTTCATCCTTTATGAATCTCCCCTGAAATTCCCTTCTGGAAGTAAGTTCTCCTTTTCTGAACTCTTAGCACTCAGGTGCCTCTTACTGTGCCTGGCACACTCTACATGACAGCTTCCTGTCAGTTTGTCTACCTCCCTCTCCAATCAAAATGGAATTCTAAAGAATAGCAGCTTTTTTAAGTATTTCAGGCCCTATTCTTTTACCTATTTATTTATGTGTATGAGTATATTGCCTGCTTGTATTTTTTTTATGTGTATAAGCGTACTGTCTGCATGTAGGTTTGTGCACCCGTGTTGTGCAATGCTGCGGAGGTCAGAAGAGGGTGTTGGATTCCCCTGGAACTGGAGCTAAAGATGGTTCTCAGCTGCCATGTTGGTGCTGAGGATCAAACCCGGGTCCTCTGCAAGAGCAGTTGGCACTCTTAATCAATAGGCCACCTCTCCAGCCCCTGCATGTATGTTTAAATGCACTCATGTCATACAACATCTATGGAGGGAATCAGATCCCCTGGAACTGGAATTATAGATGGTTGTTAGCCACCATGTGGGTGCTGGGTCCTGTGCAAGAATAGCCAATGTTCTTAACCACTGACCCATCTCTCCAGCCCCAAGAACAGCAACTTTTATTCCTCATAGTTTCATGCACTGTTGTTGCACATGATATGGCTTCACTGAATATTTGTTGGATGGAAGAATTCATGAACGAATGCATGAATTCAGCAACATGAATTATTAAGGGGATTACTGGATCCTCAGCATTGCTGTATCTTATGGTTACCAGGGCGGCCCTCTTGGATTTACTTCAGATTCTTTATTCTTCGCTTTGTTTTACAGGTGAGGCAATTGGGAGAAAGGTAAACTAAATTTCTTCTAAGAGCCATACTGTCTCTCTCCCCATTTGAAACCATTCTGCTCAGTACTGCCCTCTGTATTCTTCAGTGTCTGGCACATACATCATGAGATGACCTTCAGGACCCCCCCCACACTTCTTTTTATATCTTTCTTATTAAATTTTTTGTTTTAAAGGCTTTCTTAGTTCCATGCCTTCTCGTGGTCACAAGGTCACAAATGAACATTTGCTATAATGGGGAGATGTCTTGCTCATTATAAATGAGGCAGACATGGTCTAAATTAATTCAAAAAACCAAGTCTCTGAAAATCAAAAGTAATTCCCAGATTCTAGTCTGTGGGCATGGCAAGGAGGGAACTATTATCAAAAGAAGCAGAGCTGGGTGTGGTGGCACACGCCTTTAATCCTAGCACTTGGGAGGCAGAGGCAGGCGGATCTTTGTGAGTTCAAGGCAGACCTGGCCTATAGGGAGACCCTGTCTCAAAAAATACCAACACCCCCCCCCAAAAAAAATTCTTGAGTGACCCCTGAGGACCAGATCCTCAACTGACCTTGAGAAAACAAAAAACCTTGGTTAATCTGGGCTGTGTGGCCTTAAACATCCAAAAGGAAAGTATAACCAGAAATCAGTAAGGCCTGAGAAATTGAACTTCAGATATAAAACTTGAGATCTTAGTAAAAAGACAAAAAGAAAAAAAAAAAAAAGAGCACTGTTATTTTGCCTGTCTTCAATTCTTACTGGCAAATGCATCTACTCTGTGGCTGCCACTGCTTTTGCCATCCTTCAAAGACATGAGACACAGCTTTTCAACCTTCCAATATGAACTGAAGACTCATATCTCTCCAAGAATCCCCCAAACCTTCAGTGCCAGATGGGGACTGCTGAGACATCCAGCTTGTGGACTGAGCAACTACTGGGGTTTCAGCCTCTTCAGAGTATAGACTGCCATTGTTGGACTGCCCAGGCTGTATCATAGAGGCCAGTACAGGAAGATTAAGATAGGATGTGGTGCTTACTGAACCTCGTTTGGTGACCACGGGAAGGGAAGACCCCAGGGTGAAGCACAAGGGCAGGATTGATGGTTGTTTGCCAAGGAGGAGCCTTCAAACACTTCCTTAAGAAAAACATGACATCTTTCAGCCTAATAAAGAAAAAGAAAAGAAAGCATAAGCTGAATATGCTAAAAGATATATGTGGCATGCATATAAGCAAATTTGGGGGGCTGGAGAGATGGCCTAGCGGTTAAGAGTGTCGACTGCTCTTGCAGAGGACCCGGGTTCGATCCCCAGCACCCACATGGCAGCTAAGAACCATCTTTAACTCCAGTTCCAGGGGAAACCGACACCCTCTTCTGACCTCTGCAGCACTGCACAACATGGGTGCACAGACCTACATGCAGACAGTACATTCATACACATAAAAAAATAAGCATATTTTTGGAGTGATGCAAATTGGAAGGAACAACAACAACAAAAGACTGGATCAGCCGGGCATAGTGGCGCCCGCCTTTAATCCTAGCTCTTGGGAGGCAGAGGCAGGCAGATCTTTGTGAGTTCAAGGCCAGCCTGGTCTTCATAGTGAATTTCAGGACAGCCTAGAGCTCCAGGGAGACCCTGTCTCGAAAAGA
>VZQC01014518.1:921749-944904 GCA_009823505.1 Rhizomys pruinosus
CTCTTTATTCCTCACTTGTGATTGAATGGATGAACGTTTTGATGAAGTCTTTGTTCAGCTATTTATTCCATCTTTGAGTAGGTCATTTGTTTTCTTCTTTTGTTTTTTGTAGTCTATATATTCTTGGACATTAATGCTCTATCAGATGAATCCTGGTGAAGATTTTCCTCCCACTCTGTGGGTTTTCTCTCAACTTCCTTGATTGTTTCTTTTGGCTGTACAGAAGCTTCTGAGCTTTGATGACTGGTTCCCAATTTGTCAACACATTGACCTTATTTATGTGTCGGGGCTATCTGATTAGAAAAAAAAGTCTTTTCACTTCACATATGTATTGTAGGTTTGTTAACAACTTTTTCTTCTATCACAATCAGGGGTTTCATGTTTTACAATGAGATCTTTGATTACTTGGAGTTGATTTTTGTACCAGGTGAGAGAGGTAGGGTTTTAATTTTGTTCTTCCTACAAATGGTGATCCAGTTTTGCTTGCACCATCTTGCTGAAAATGTTATCCTTCATCCATTGAGTTTTTTTCCCACTTTGTCAACTACTGAGGTGGCTGAAATGTATTTTTATAAGCTCAAGTTTGGATCTCAATTTTGTTCCATTGGTCAACAGGTCGTTTTTGTGCCAGTACCACGTTTGTCTTTATGACTACGCCCTGTAATATAGCTTGACGTCTGGTCAGAGCACATCACCCCTGTATTGCGGTTTTTCCACTCAGGTTGCTTTAGCTAGTCATGGGTCATTTGTTTTTCCATATGAATGTAATGAGTTTTTTTTTCCCCAAGTCTGTGAAGACGCTTTCAATGGGGAATTGGAATTTTGTTTGGATTGGGATTTGCATTGAATCTGTTATACCAATTTGGGTAAAATGGACTTTTTTTTTTTTTTTTTGGTCTTTTTGAGGATGGGTCACCTCTGTAGCTATGGCTGTCCTTGGAATCACTCTGTTGACCAGGCTGGCCTGAAACTCACCAGAGATCCACCTTACTCTGCCTCCCAAGTTCGGATTTAAAGTTTTTATTTGCACCACCACGCCTGGCTTAAAATGGACATTTTTACTATATTAATTTTTCCAACCCATGAGCATGGGAGATCTTTCCATCTTTTGATCTAATTTTCAAAGTCCTTCTTCAGGGGTTTAAAGTTTTTGTTGTAGAGATCGTTGATATCTTTGGTTAGGTTTGTTCCCAGGTATTTTATTATTTTTTTTTAATTTTTTTTTTTTTAATTTCGGTATGTGTATCAATGTACTGTCTGCATGCAGGTTTGTGCACCCGTGTCGTGCAATGCCGCGGAGGTCAGAAGAGGGTCTCGGATTCCCCTGGAACTGGAGTTCTCCTGGAATTGGAGTTTCGGACGGTTCTCGGCCGCCATGTGGGTGCTGGGGATCGAACCTGGGTCCTCTGTAAGAGCGGTCGGCGCTCTTAACCGCTAGGCCATCTCTCCAGCCCCGGTATTTTATTATTTTTGAGGCTATTGTGAGTGGGAAGGTCTTTTTATATTCCTTCTCCACTTGTTTATTGTTGTTGTAAAGAGACGCTACTGATTTTTCCAGGTTAATTTTGTATCTGCCACTTTACCGAAACTCTTAATCATTTCTAGAAGTTTTCTGATGGAGTTTTTAGCATCCCTTAGGTAAATATCATATCATCTGCAAAAAAGGGATTGCTTAACTCCTACTTTTCTGATTAGTATTCCTTTAATTTCCTTCTCTTGTCTTATTGCCCTAGCAAGCATTTCAAGCACTATGTTAAAAAGGAGTGGCAATGGAGCTAGAGAGAGGGCCTAGTGGTTAAGAGCTCCTAGTGGTTAAGAGCTCTGACTGCTCTTGCAGAGGACCCGGGTTCGATCCCCAGCACCCACATGGCGGCTAAGAACTGTCTTTAACTCCAGTTCCAGGGGAATTCGACACCCTCTTCTGACCTCTGCGGCATTGCACAACACGGGTGCACCAACCTACATGCAGACAGTACACTCATACACATAAAAAATAAATAAAATTTAAAAAGGAGTGGCAATAAGGGGCAACCTTGCCGGGTTCCCACCTTTAAGGGAAATGGTTCCAGTTTTTCTCCATTTAGGATGATGTTGGCAGTAGGTTTGCTATATATGGCTTTGATCATGTTGAGGAATGTTCCCTTCAGTCCAATTCCCTCTAAGACATTAAACATGAAGGGATGCCGGATCTTGTCAAAGGCTTTTTCTGCATCAATTGAGATGATCATGTGGTTTTTGTCTTTCAGTCCATTTATGTGTCTTATGAGATTTATTGATTTACATATGTTGAACCATCCCTACATCTCTAGTATGAATCCAAGTTGGTCATGATGGATGATCTTTTTGATGTGGGTCTGTATGCGATTTGCAAGTATTTTGTTGAGAATTTTTGCATGTATGTTTATTAATGAAATGAGTCTATAGCTTTATTTTTTTGTTGTATCTTTGCCTGGTTTTGGTATTAGGGTGATGCTGGCTTCATAGAAGGAATTTTGGAGAATTCCCTCTGTTTGTATCCTTCTGAACAGATTGAGTAGTAATGATTGTAAGACCTCTTTAAATGTTTTATAGAATTTCTTCTGTGAATCCATCTAAGCCCGGGCTTTTTTTAGTTGGGAGTTGTTTTTATTACATCTTCAATTTCCTCAAATATTACGGGTCTGTTTAAACTGTCAATCTCTTCTTGGATAAGCTTCATTGGTTTCCAGGATTTCAAATATTCATCTATTTCTCCTAGGTTTTCAAATTTAGTGGAGTTTTTTAAGTATTCCCGTATGATTGTCTGGATCTTTACTTTGTCTGTTGTGATGGTTCCCCTTTCATCTTGAATACTATTGATTTGAAGTTGCTCTTTCTTTTTTTTTTCTGTGCTAGAGGTCTATCTTATTTATCTTTTCAAAAAACCCGATTTTGGATTTGTCTTTTTTTGTATTGTTTTCTTTGTTTCTATTTCATTGATTTCTGCCTTGATTTTTGTTATTTCTTCCTTTCTGTTGGGTTTAGGGTCCATTTGTTGTTTTCTCTCAAGTGTTTTTAGCTGAATTGTTAAATCATTTCTTTCTTCCTTTTCTTTTCTTTTTTAATGTGGGCAGTTAGGGCTATAAATTTCCCTCTTAGTACTGCTTTTAAATTATCCCACAAGTTTTGTTGTGTTGTATTGTCATTTTTGTTTAGTTCCATAGATATTTTAACTTCATTCTTTATTTCTTCCCTGACCCACTCATTATTCAGGATTGTGTTGTTTAGTCTTATGTGTTATTGTAAATAGTCGGGCTTATTCTAGTGTTAATATTNTTTTTTTTTTTTTGGTTAACTGAGCTGGAGATCTGTCTATTTTGTTTATCTTTTCAAAGAACCAGCTTTTGGATTTATTGATTCTATGTATTGTTTTCTTTGCTTCTATTTCATTGATTTATGCTCTGATTTTTATTTCTTCCTGTCTTTTGGGTTTAGGGTTTATTTATTGTTGTCTCTCAAGTGCTTTTACCTGCAGTGTTAGATCGTTTATTTGTTCCCTTTCTGGTTTGTTTTTTTTATATGTGGGCACTTAGGGCTATAAATTTCCCTCTCAAGACTACTTTTAAAGTATCTCATGGGCTGGAGAGATGGCTCAGCAGTTAAGAGCACCACCTCTTGCAGAGGACCCAGGTTCAATTCCCAGCACCCACATGGTGCCTAAGAACCATCTTTAACTCCAGTTCCAGGGGAAAACAACGCCCTCTTCTGACCTCCACGGCATTGCATGACACGGGTACACCAAGCTACATGCAGACAGTGCACTCATACACATAAAATAATCAATTAAAAAAATTTAAAGTATCCCACAAATTTTGTTGTGTTGTATTGTCTTTTTCGTTCAGTTCCATGAATACTTTTATTTCACTCTTTATTTCTTCCCTGACCCATTCATTATTCAGGATAGTGTTGTTTAGTCTCCATGTGTTCTTGTAGTTAGTTGGACTTATTCTGGTGTTCATATTGAGCTTTATTGCACTGTGGTCTGATAGAATGCATGGAATAATTTCAGTCCTTTTGTATTTGTTGAGATTTCTTTTGTGTCCCAGTATGTGGTCGATTTTGGAGAATGTTCCGTGAAGTGCTGAGTAGAAAGTATATTCTCTGGTGTTTGGGTGGAATAGTCTGTAGATGTTCAGTTCTGATGTCTCTCTGTTTAATTTTTGTCCAGTTGATCTATCCAAGGGACTCAATGGGGTGCTGAAGTCTCCCACTATTAGTGTGTTAGGATTAATCTGTGTCTTGAGGTCCTTCAAAGTAGTGTTTATAAAGTTAGGTGGACCAGAGTTTGGTGCATAGACATTTAGGATTGTGAAGTCTCCATAATTAATTGTTCTTTTGACAAGAATGTAATGGCTCTCTTTGTCTCTTCTGATTAATTTCACTTTGAGATCTATTTTGTCTGATATTAGAATAGGCACTCTGGCTTGTTTCTTGGTACCATTCACTTGGAATAATTTGTTCCATCCTTTCTCTCTAAGGTGATGTCTGTCTTTGAGGATGAGATGGATTTCTTGTAGACAGCATATAGAAAAATTCTGTTTCCTAATCCATTCTCCTAGTCTATGTCTTTTGATTGGGGAGTTTAGACCATTAGTATTTCAGGTTATTATTGAGAGATGTGTGTTGCTTCCTTTCACCTTATTTTTTGTTTGCATTCTTGGTCTAGGTTTATATTTACTCTGTTATGCTTTTGTTGATTTCTCTCTTTAATTGCTAAGGGATAGTTGCTCCTTTCCTCTGTTCTTTGGATTTCTTCAAGGATTTTCTGAAGTGTTGGTTTCTTAGACATGTATTCTTTCATCTTGTTCATGTCGTGAAAGATTTTCTTTCTCCTTCAACTATAACTGACATTTTTGCTGGATATAATAGTCTGGGTTGGCATCTAAAGTTGTTTAGCACAGGGAATACTTTGTTTTGAGCATCTAGTGTTCTGGTTCTGTCTATTTGGTGTTCTGTGGCTTCTTGTATTTGTATGGGATTGTCTTTTTTCAGTTGGGGGAAATTTTCTTCAATTATCCTGTTGACGATCTAGTCAATAGTGTTGTCTTGGGAGTCTTCTCCTTCCTCTATTCCTATGATATGGAGGTTTGGTCTTTTCATAGTATCCCACATTTCCTGGTTGTTCCACTCTTGTGTTTTTTTTTTTTTTAATTTTCATAATCTTTATTTGAGCTTTCTAGTTGCTCCTGCAGGTCTCATATTCTTTTTTTCTGCTTCTTGAGGCTTTTTCCCATCCTTTCCTGGTGATTGGATGAATGTTCGATTTCCTTTTTCTTTTTTTTTATGTATATGAATGTACTGTCTGCATGTAGGTTTGTGCACCCGTGTCGTACAATGCCTTGGAGGTCAGAAGAGGGAGTCGGATTCCCCTGGAACTGGAGTTAAAGACAGTTCTCAACCACCATGTGGGACCTGGGGATCGAACCTGGGTCCTCTGCAAGAGCAGTTGGTGCTCTTAACTGCTAGGCCATCTCTCCAGCCCCTCAATTTCCTTTTTCCTTTCATCCTGTGATTTCTTTAGATTTGCCTGCCTACCTCTGCCTCCCAAGTGCTAGGATTAAAGGCATGGGCCACCAAGGCTGGCTTAAGAAACACTTAGTTCGCCAGGCATGTTGGCACATGCCTTTAATCCTAGCACTTGGGAGGCGGAGGCAGGCGGATCTTTGTGAGTTCAACACCAGCCTAGTCTACGGAGTGAGTTCCAGGACAGCTGGGGCTACAGGGAGACCCTGTCTCGAAAAGACCCAAAAAAAAAAAAAAAAGAAAAAAGAAAAGAAACTCAGTTCTAAGGAAGGACCAAAGCAAGCAAGCAAGCAAAGAGAACAAAAAGAAAACAAAATACACACACACACACACACACACACACACACACACACACACACACACACACACACACACACACAAAAGATAGGAGATATTGAATGCAATAGCAGGTGAAAGAGTCCCAGAAATGGAAAATAAATGGGGAGGGGGGGATCACCTACAAAAGGACTCAATTCCAGAAAACTTGAGCTTTAAAATTTCTTCCCAGCAATGGGTGTTTGGGTAGCAGTTCATGCAGTGCAGGCTTTCCTCACTGCTACTCTCCAGTTCCCTGCTTCGACTCTCTCTGAGGAAATCAGAGGTCATACATGAGCCCAGGAGGAGGTGAAACAGCTCAGTCAGAGAAAGCAGATAGGACACACATTGCACCCGAATTCCCAGTAAGCCTTTCCACCTGCTACAGGCTCAGCTTGGCCAGAATTAGCTTCAACTTTGTGCTGGTGGAGGTTTTAGCTGGGGTGGCTTTTTATCTGGAGTAGCCAGAAAAGCCAATGACGTCTTCCAGAGATTCCATCCAGAAGCAACAAAGGATAACCCTACAATCCAGTTCCCAGATGAAAGCAAGAGAAAAACAGGCTACTTCATGACTACTTCCCATGAATCCTATTTATTTGAATATTGCTATCTATTTTTTAACACAGCTTAATTAACACAGCGCATCTTAATCTAGCAAAGCAATAACAGTTGTTTCCCCACTGGGGCCTATGACCTCCCCACCCACAAGCTTTTTTCCTGGTTTATGGATCTAGTATTTTACTTAGAAGTTTTTACATCTACATTCTTTTTTTATTGAAATTTTGTGTATTTCATACAACATTTTCTTTTTTTTTTTTGTCTTTTGAGACAGGGTTTCCCTGTAGCCCCAGCTGTCCTGGAACTCACTCTGTAGACCAGGCTGGCCTTGAACTCACAAAGATCTGCCTGCCTGCCTCTGCCTCCTGAGTGCTAGGATTAAAGGCATGTGCCACCATGCCCACCCAACAACATTTCATAATCAAATTTAGAACCAACTCCTCTTCCTTGCCGCTCCCCATATCTGCATTCTTTTTATTTATTTATTTATTTATTTATTGGTATTTTTGAGACAGGGTCTCCCTTTAGTCCCAGATGGCCTGGATCTGCATTCTTAAGCAGAATTTATACATAATTTTCTTTTCTTGTTTTGTCCTTGCTGGTTTTAAAATCAAAATTATACTAATTTCATTTTTAAAAAAAAGATCTGGGTATTTTCCTCCTTTTCTATGACATAAAACAAGTTGTATAATATGATTATGTGTTTGTTGATAGCAACTTTGAAGGCAGTAGGCTAGGTAATATAATCTATAATTGCATTTTGATACAGACTAAGTCTCACTGTCCAGAAAGTAGTGAATAGATTGAATAAACATTATCCTTCTCCAATATGGAACACTTTTTTTTTTTTTGTCTTTTTGAGACTGGGTATCCCTGTAGCTCCAGCTGTCTTGGAACTCACTATGTAGACCAGGTTGGCCTTGAACTCACAGAGATGCACCTGCCTCTCCCTCCCAAGTGCTGGGATTAAAAGTGTGCACCACCAAGCCCGGCCTTGAAAACCTATTATTTTTTATAAACACACTAAAGAAGTGCACATGATCAAGAATGGGAAATAAACACAAGGGGAATGAGCATGCGCTCTGGAGTTAGGCTGGGGCTGTATAGTGACTCACTGTTAGCACTTGAGCGGCTTTGAGCATGTCACTAACCCTTACTGTATCTCCTTCCTTTGTTTAAAAAATGGACTAGCCAGGCTGGAGAGATGGCCTAGCGGTTAAGAGCACCGACCGCTCTTACAGAGGACCCGGGTTCGATCCCCAGCACCCACATGGCGCTGAGAACCATCTGAAACTCCAATTCCAGGAGAACTCCAGTTCCAGGGGAATCCGAGACCTTCTTCTGACCTCCGCAGCATTGCACGACACGGGTGCACAGACTTGCATGCAGACAGTACATTCATACACATACAGAAATAAATAAAAATTAATAAAAAAAATTTTTAAAAATGGACTAGCCATTTCTCCCAAACAAGGTAGTCATAAAGAGTGGGAGGGTGTATGTGAAACTTCTGACCCAAGGCTAGCACTCAGTAAATGGTCATCTTTGTTATAGACAGGGCTCTAGAAGTCATGAAGCTTCAAGTACCAGCCTACGAAGATATTCCTGAAATTGAGGGGGACAAACAATACTTTGGCTTTTTCTTGTTTGTTCAGCATCTGTCCCCCAATTTTCCAATCACAATACCTGGATTTTCTTGGAGAATCACCACCTGAATCATGCCTAATTCACAGGATTCTGATGAAAAATTTTAACTTGTCTTCCAAGTCTACGCATGAGAATCACTGGGCCCTGACCAATCAGCAGACTTCTTTCTCTCTCATGGCCAATTCAGAATGAGGACCGTAACACAAATTGAGCCAGTGAAATTCAGTCTGGGAGTTTCTGTGGTTTTGGAGCTGCTATCAAGAGAGCAAGAAGGAGAAAAAGGCTCCTATAATCTGATGCTTCCATAGCCACAGAAGAGCTTGTGGAGGCGTAGGAAGCACAGGAACAAATCGTGGAGGTCTTTTTGAGTCCTGGAATCTAGACACACAGAAGCAATTCTATTCAAGGATTTTGCAACCACATGAGCTAATATAAACTTTTTTCTTGCCTAAAACAATTGAAGTTAGATTTTCTGTAACTTGTACTCAAATAGGCCTTGAGATTAATTTCTAGAAAATTTCGTCTATTTTAGTCTCTAGTTTACTGTGGACTCATGCAAGCTATTGTCTAATACATACTCCAAATTTATTAGGAAGAAACAATCCTATGGCCTAACATTTGGCCAATGGATGTTGAAAACTGCTGAAGAATGATCACTCTCTGGGGACAAGAAATTCAAATCTGTTCCATCTAAATAGGTCCTTTTCTCTCAGAATGGGAAGTTCTTGATATTTAGGTAAATCTATGCTTCTGTTCATCAAGCCGTGAGAAAGGTTGCGATGAAGGGCAACACAGTAGTTGAAAGCTGTTGGTATGAGAATGACAAGTGTGCCTGGTATGCAGCACTGTGTCACTGAGAAGTCTAGTCTCAATTAATGGACAGACATTACACAATTGTCTCTTTCAAATTCAGAGAGCTAATGCATAATACACAATTAGAGGGCATTGTACATTAGAATATAACTCATTAGTCAGTGTCAATTCTTTACCCCCAGAAATAAAGTAGTCTATTGCCTATGAAAGCTGTATTTTGGGTCTTCTAAATGTGCAGCTACAGGCCAGGTAAGGATTCCAACTTGGAAAAAAATGAATTTGGAATTGGGGATGGGACTTCCAGTTGAAACTCATCACTAAGGAAAAAACAGTGGCTAACAGAAGGAGAAGCTTGGTAGAGCGGGAGTATCAAGTTGAGTATAATGTCCTGTTCCTCCTCCTCAGAGTACCAGTCAAGAATCTTGAGCGAATGTAGCTGAGGCAGCATCTGGCCCTTGTGAGGGACATCCCAGAATGGACATGTCCCTGTGTGACTGCCCAGTGAATACCAGATGGATTGGGTCATTTTATTCAAACCTGGAGGACTTGGCTGCCCGAGCACATGCTCTGTAGATGAACTCACTTTTGCTTTAGTCCCACATGGCTGCTGAAGTATGAACAGCTCAGACAGCAAGGGACAGGGGAGAGGAGAGTACAGGGCAGATGATCAGAGAAATCTAAGGAAGAGGATTAAGTTACTGTCAAAGGGAGTGTCTGTGAGACTCTGGGTCAAACTGATGGAAGAGTCCAAGTAGCTGGCAGCGAACTAAGAACTGTCACAGCCCGCTATAGTGAGCCAGCTGCCTTGGTGAACATGCAGAGCACAGGCTACCGGGCAGGAGGAAGTCTTAACATTTACCAAAAACACCCAGCCGTACACTAGCCCTACTGACAGGAAACAAAGCTTGCTGTTTGGACTCTAAATTCCCCAAGTCCAAGAGATAGCTACGATGTTATCCAGTTTCTTACTCCTTAAGGCGCGTCTCTACCAGTCTCTCCACAAATACTAAGAGCCTTCCAAATGTCATGCGCTGTGCTAGGTGCTGAAGTTATGGAGGAAATATGCACAGAATTTCCCTGTAAAGAGTGGTCAGCTAGTAAACAATTACAAAAAGGGGAAAAAATGCAGTAGGGGCTGAGATGAAAGAGAGCACAAGAGTGGACAAAACAAAGTCTGAGCGAGTTTACAGCCTCGTGGTGTCGGGAAGAAGCTCTCTGAAAGAGGAGACGAGCACAGCCATGAAAGGTGGGAGGGAGGGAGCTCTGTGTGTATCTGGGATTATGCTGTAGCTTGCTAGGAAACCTTTCTGATGCCTTCAAGGAAACTGCAAAGCATTATATACATAATGCTAGCCCTATCTATGACCAGAACGCTGGGGCAAAGTAATTTAGGTGATGGTAACGTGTTTGAATGGAATGAATCATCTCATCTACAATCTCTTGCTCTGACCTCCAGTTACCACTGGCAGAGCAGACATTTGCTAAGCCTCTGGCTCAGATGGATGGGCAAACTCTTATCATGAGAGCTTTATTCTCATTCCAAATGAAGCTAGACGGTTCATAAAAATTAAAGTCCTGACCTTTCAATGTCATCTTCTACTAACTAGCTTAAACAATACACTCAAAGAGAAACAAACCAAGGTGTGAAGATATAGCCACAGCACAGACATTAATATTACTAGCCCTGAAATGATGTGGGGCATACAGTTAGCATGTGAAGGCATAGACAGGAGACTGGATAAGAGAATGTTGGTTGGGTGGACTTAATAGAAGATGCTGCATTAGAAGAGTGGATCATGTGATTAAAAACTCAAGCTCCTTACCAGAAATGGTGGCACATGCCTTTAAACCCAGCACTTGGGAGGCAAAGGCAGGTGAATCTCTGTGAGTTCAAGGCCAGCCAGTCTACACTCTGTGAGTTCCAGGCCAGCTGGAACTATATAATAAGACCCTGTCTCAAAAACTCAAAACATATTTAAACTCCTTAGCTTCAGTCAATGACTTAAATGAGTTGGCCCCTGTTTCTGGGCCTAGTTCCTAGAACAGTACCTGCAACTGCTTGTTAATTGGACAAGAATTGGACATCTGACCTGAACAAAGGAATATAATCTTCCCTTGGAAGGGTCTTTAAATGAGAGAGAAGAAGCACTTTTTGTTGAAATCATTAGGCTAGGAGACATGATTTTCAGGGATACTCTTAACTGACAAATGCCTCTGTGAGAATTTTGAGCCAAACAAAAAAATGCACACCCAGGAAATGAAGAGGTTCTAATGGTATCCTTTGAGCCTCTGGATTCAGCATTGCCCAAAAGCTAAAAAAAAGAAAGCTTACACTTTAATTTTTGTTTGATTACCTGGTTGAATGTTTTCATTATTATTTACTAAATTTGTTCTTAGACAATTTTGCACCTATATGCAATGCATACTAATTGCTTGTACTGTCCTACCTCCCTACCATCCCTGTCTACCCTCCTTCCGCTCCACAAACCTCTCTCACCCATTCATGTCTAGTCATTTTTGTTGGTAACCCACTCAGATTAACCAGGGACTTTTGTGTGACCATGAACTTCAAACTATCCGTTGGAAGCTAGTGGGCTCAGCAGTGTGCACACAACTAAAGACAGTGATTTTTCTCTCTTCCGGAAAGTACCAGTAGCCAATAATTCAGACATAAAGGCCCTGTGAGCCCCTCCCTCTTTCCTAATGGATTGTTGATAGAACAGGTCTTGTGCCTGCCCAGCACAGGTAACTACAGTTGTGAGATTGCAATGGTTACAGCAAGTCTAGAGAATGACACTTCCAAGCCCTTCATCCCGTGGATTCTTTTTTTTCTTAACTTAATCTAGTTCAATGTGGCTCCCTCGTAATTTTCAATGGAAGTGTTTCTAATGCTATTTTTAATTTTTTTTAGTTTTATGTGTATGAATGTACTGTCTGCATGTAGGTTGGTGCACCCAAGTCATGCAATGCTACGGAGGTCAGAAGAAGGTGACAGATTCCCCTGGAACTGGAGTTAAAGACAGTTCTTAGCCACCATTTGGGTGCTGGGAATTGAACCCAGGTCCTCTGCAATAGTAGTCGGTGCTCTTAACTGCTGAGCCATCTCTCCAGCCCTCTAATTCTATTTAATCGGTACTATTGTTTCCCCATTACTGATGAAGAAACAGGCTGAGGAAGATGAAATCCAATCCCAAGTGATAAGTTATTCACCATGCTTAGTTCTTATTAGCTCCTATTTCCTAGTACCTATCCTTCTAGGACTGGCAGTTCCCCACTCTGTGCACTGCATCCTCAACAAGATCATGACTAGGAAGAAAGGTTAGGTACAGGTATGAAGCCGGTTATTGCCTAGACAAGATCCTAAGTTACATGTATTCAATTCCTTCTCTTCAGCCTTTCTTTTCCTATAGCAATGTGGCCATCCCCTATATCTTTTATGGTAAGGTCTGAAGCACCATTTTTCCAATGATGTCATAAAAAAACATTTTTTAAAAATGTGAATAAAAAAAATTTTTTTTTTAATGTGAATAGTCCCCAAGAAAGTTGTACTCCTGTTTTCTTAGCCGCATCCACCTTAGAGCGAATTTGCTTGGCAGATTGTTTACTTGGAACATGTTTTTGCTGAGGGAGCAGGAAGCAAATGAGAATAAATTGGAGTCTGAATTTGAGAAGAAAAGCAAGGGATGATACTGAAAAGGAACTGAACACAGAAATGGAGAAATAGGGACAATTCAAAGGCTTACTTCCGCAAGCACCTTCTGGCACACTAATATGAAAGCGCCATTAGGAACAAAGGGAGCTACACGGGGCCTCTGAGTCCTGAGGGCAGTCTCTAAGGTGATGCCAGAACAAGTCGCCCATTCTTTTGACATTCCCTTCTGCTTGGTCACTTTTGGCATTGCTCAAGACCATTCACAAGCTAGACTTCAATTCACATCCAGAAATCAGACCCAACCATTCACAGCATGTGATTGCAGCTGTCCCACTTGTCAGCAAGCACCAGCTCCCTCTGCAATTTACTGCCGGACAGAACTGCATTCTACAAGTTGTCTGTTCTCAAACGTCATTAATAAGCTTGCAAATTCCTCATCTATAAAAGTTAATTCCCTGATCAAGTTCCTATTCTAAGTTGCTTTATAGGAACTAAGAGTGATTTTTGTTATAACCATTATTCTGCGATTGAGCCCTCATTTGGTTACATGTGAGGTCCTCTGTGGCCCTTTGCTATCAGTACAAGCAAAGGTAAAACTATGTTGACAAGGGAGGCATCAGCAAAAAGCAGACGAGAAAGTTCCCAGGCTCTCACTCTCCTACAGAAACATACAGGTAAAAAAAGAAACCAGATGTGGTGGCACATGCCTTTAATCCCAGCACTCCGGAGACAGAGGCAGGGGGATCTCTGTGAGTTTAAGGCCAACCTGGTCTATATATTGAATAGTCAGTCCTAGGACACCTGGGGCTACAGGGAGACCCTGTCTCAAAAAGACGAAAGAAAGAAAGAAAGAAAAAAAGAAAGAAAGAAAGGAAGGAAGGAAGGAAGGAAGGAAGGAAGGAAGGAAGGAAGGAAGGAAGGAAGGAAAAGAAAGAAAGAAAGTGAAAGAAAGAAACTAAAACTATCTGAATTGGTCTGCTATCTGCTAGAGCTCTGGAAGGCAGTTCACAGTCACTAATAAAATGATCAATCAGGATAAAATCTTCAAGAAAAAAGAAATGTCTTGTAGCTTATTATTTGCCATCACCCCATCCTCTCCAGCACAGAAGTAGCTTTGGTTCAGAACTGGCATCAGCCTGGTTATATAGATTCCTCTCTTGAACCAGAGAGAAGATAGCAGATTGCTGTGAGCTTTTGGGCTTTGTTTTAGCTTTTCTCAAATGATTGTGTCTCACTATCCTAAACTGTCTGGTAGATATCTGAAGGACTGAAAGGAGGAGGAGCTTGTCTCTATTTTGCCTAGCTCAAAATTCAGGCAGGCCAAGTGGCAGACCCTACTCAGAAGACCTGTAAGGGGACAGACCCCTATGCCAAATGATGATATGTAGAGGGCCTTGGTGGGTAAAAACGGTTGTGGCCACTAAGAAGAATGACCTGAGTTAGATCCCTAGAGCACGAACAGTGGAAGGATGTGTCAGTACTATGCCAACATTATAATTGCCTGAACAAATAAAAGCCTGACTCTTAAATTTAGTTTCTACGAGTGGGCGGAACTCAGAGGATGCTCCTTCCCCTAGATCTCCTGGAACTGTGCTGATGGAACTGTCCATTGGAACTCTACCTGGAACTCTGTCCCGACCCACCATTTTATTCAAAATGGCTCCACTCTAATCTGAACAGACCATCTGACCTTTTCATACCTTGTTCTAAAATATCTCATTTATCTAAGGTCAATGATCCTTCCCAACCTCCACTTTAGAGAAGGGGCTCTGCACTTCAGCACTTTGATATGCTAATTCTCAAGTTTACTTACCCACATTAACTCATTCATTCATCATCTTTTTGGATGGAAAACCAAATTGACATTGCCCAAGAAAAGAGATCAGGTGCCAAGGTAACAAGACACAAGAGCACAAGGTTTGACTAGGGCTAATTAAAAGTCATTAGTCCAGATTAGGCCCATTAATGCAATTCATTCCCACAGAAGGAAAGAACTGAACCCACAGATTCTCCTCTGACCCCTACACACATTATGGCATATGGACACAAATACCCACACATATACACACTAAATAATAAATAAATAAATAAATAAATAAATAAATAAATAAATAAATAAAATAAAGCCAAAGCAAGACATGGTGGCACATGCTTTTAGTCCAAGCACTGAGAAGGGAGAGGCAGGTGGATCTCTGTGAGTTTGAGGACAGTCTGGTCTACCTAATGAGTTCCAGGCCAGCCAGGGCTACAAAGAGAGACCCTGTCTCAAAAGCAGTCAAACAGGGCTGGAGAGATGGCCTAGCGGTTAAGAGCGCTGACTGCTCTTGCACAGGACCCGGGTTTGATCCCCAGCACCCACATGGCGGCTGAGAACCGTCTTTAACTCCAGTTCCAGGGGAATCCGACACCTTCTTCTGACCTCTGTGGCATTGCACGACACAGGTGCACAGACCTACAAGCAGACAGTACATTCATACACATAAAAAATAAATAAAATTTTAAGAAAGCAATCAAACAAACAAACAACAACAACAAAAATAAAAACCAGAAAAACAAATGAATATTTTTAAAGGTTATAGGTAAAAGTGTAGAGTAGAGCACTTTAAGCCCAAAAGTGAAACTTTAGTGTGTCTGGTAAATTAGGATACTGGACTCTTGAAGCAGCGATATATGAGAGGGTTTAGGAACCCATAAGCAAATGCAAGCAAGGTAAGAAGAGACCCAAGAAGACCTTATACTTTCACCTGAGGCTGATTTCTACATGCAAAACAAACCTAGATAAATGTTAAAAGAACACCTTAACAGAGAAAGAATGAATCTTTTTTTTTTTTTCCTAGTGTATTTCAGGCAGGGTCTCCCTGTAGCCCCAGCTGGCCTGGAACTCTCTAAGTAGACCAGGCTGGCCTTGAACTCACAGAAATCCACCTGCTTCTACCTTCCAGTGCTGGGATTAAAGGCATGTGCCACCATGCCCCCCTTCAAAATGAGTCTTCAAACACTGAGAAAGCTCCTGGAACAGTGAAATCCTTGTCAAAATGGGAGCAAAAGAGATAAAGAATTCACTGATCAAACACAGCAAAGATAACCTCTGTAAACATAATTATGTAACTTTCAAAGTAACACCCCTCAACAAACAAAATCACAAACCCTGGAGTGGGGGGAGAATTTGATTTCCAGAGCTGTCATACTGTAATTTTCAATAACAAGCAAACTCACAAGCTATACAAAGAAGTAAGAAAACATTTGTGATGGCAACTCAACAATAAGATGGTTGCTAAGAACTTTGGATGGTGGAAGGGATAAGACAGGAAGAAATAAGAAAAGAAAGAGGAAGGTAACAGGAATGTGCCTTCTCCCCCTTCGGTTTGGGTTTTTATTTTTTTTTGTGGGGTTTTGCTGCACCATTGGCATCTTCATTTGTCAAACTGCTACATTCTTGTGATCTTTTGTCTAGTGATCTTTGTAACCAGCTTATGTGTAACCTCTCACTTAATTACCATGTATGGGGCAGAAGAGAGGGCTCAGTGGTTAAGAGCAGTGGCTGCTCCTGCAGAGGACCTGGGTTTGGATCCTAGCACCCACATGGCAGTTAACAACTATCTGTAACTCCAGTTCCAGGGGATCTGACATTCTTTCTTTTGTCCTCCTCTGGCATTGCACAGCATGGGTGCACTTACATACATGCAGGCATAATACTCATATGCAGACATAAAAAGAAATAATTTTTTAAAAAATTTTAAATTACCATGTATGAACTACCTGCTTGCTTAAACTCTCATAAATGAGTAGACTACAAATTCCCTAAAAACTGGAACCAGAGGCTGGCGCTATTGCGTAGTCACCCAGTGTCAGCCCACCGGCATGTGTAAACTCTCTCTCCTTCACTTGATGCAGCTACTGGTCTCTTGACTACCAGAAGTTTCTGCAACACATTTAAAGGAAGAAAATAAATAAATTAACAGAAGCTATCCATGAGGAAACCCAGACATCAGCTTTACTACACAAAATTGGCTGGGTGTGGTAGAGCACACCTTTAGTCCCAGCACTGGGAGGCAGAGGCAGGTGGATCTCTGAGATCAAGAACAGCCTGGTCTCCATAGCAAGTCCAGGCCATTTGGGGCTACAAGGAGACCCTGTCTCCAAAAGACTATATATATATATATATATATATATATATATATATAGTGTGTGTGTGTGTGTGTGTGTGTGTGTGTGTTTGTCTCCAAGGCTTACAAGAAAATGTGGTCCAAAAAGTGAAAGAAATCTGGAAAATAATGAACCAAGATGTGGGAAGATCCAGTTTGAATAAGGGGCTAGTTCTCAGCTAGCACCCCTCAGGGCACCATGTAGGAGTCATGGGATTTCTCTGACCCCTCCCCAAGAGGAAGCAAGCAACATGGCCTAGGCACATGAGGCTAAGCAGAGCAGCAATATACCACAGCATGTAACTGGGGATCTATGATTGGCTCTAGGAGCTGAGGTCATTTTGTTTATAAAAGTGAGTTATAGCAGGCAATAAATTGAATTCTCCATTACCATCATTACACAGAATTCCCGGCCATTATTTTTGCACATGTACAGGCTGAAGCAGGCCTGGATTTCGAGTGTCATGGCCAGTGGGTTGGACGGCAGTCCATCAGACACCTGGTAAGCTGGTGTGGGGCTGGATGGAGACTTACCAGTCACCAGCTATGAAGTGAATTGTGTGTGGGTGTAAGGTAAGGATAGGCCATCCAGCCATCTGCATGAAATTCCTGTCCAGAGACCAGAAGTCTTTGGGCAGGGACCTGGATTGGAAGTACCTCCCAGGTTGGGTTATGAAAGTAACCAACTGACCTCTGCGCTGAGGGGTCAGTTCTCTACAGTGACTGCAGGCGGTCACTGTGCTCCCCTTCCCTTAGCGGAACTGCACTCTACCTCCTCATAGTAAGAGAAGCTCCTTCACCAAGAATTATATGTCTTGCAAATATTTGCTTCAAAAAGCCAGGCATGGTGGTGCACGCCTTTGATCCCAGCATTCCAGAGGCAGAGGCAAGCAGATCTTTGTGAGATTGAGTCCAGCCTGGTCTATAGAGTGAGTTCCAAGGCCAGCTGTAGCTACAGGGAGATCTCGTCTCAAAAAAAAAAAACCATAAAATAATAAAATAAAATACTTTCATCACCAAATGAACAAAGGCTGACAAAATTCATTACTTTTCAGACAGCCTATGGGAAATGCTAATGGGCACTTTAGTTGAAATTAAAGGATGTTAGCTAGAAACTCAAAGCTGTATTATGAAATGAAGATTTCTGGGATAGTATAGTTTAGTGATAGAGTACTTGCCTAGCAGCCATGTGGTCTTTGGATAGAACCCTACCTCTGTGGAAAAAAAAATCTCTTGTAAAGTACTTTAAAAATAAAAACAACTGGCAGGCATGGTGGTGCACACCTTTAATCCTAGCACTTGAGAGGCAGAGGCAGGTGGACCTCTGGGAATTCAAAGCCATCCTGGTCTACATAGGAAGTTCCAGGACAGTTGAGGCTAGAGGGAAACCCTGTCTCCAGTTGCTTTCTCTTGACTTCCTGTACTCATTGGGAGATGTGAACCTCGGCTTTCTGCTCCAGCCCCAGCCACCATGTCTCCAGCCACAATGGACTCTAAATTCCCTGGAACAGTCAATCTCCCCTCCCACATACACAGGACAGAAGTGGAACAAGTGGAGAAGAAAATGATGAGAGTAATGCCAAGGGAAGACAGCAGTGTGTTTAACCACAAGATCAGAGGGAGCCCAGATGCAGAACCTAGAAAAATCCTGTCACAGCATGCAATATAGAACAAAGATCCCTAGAAAACTCAAATACTACTATTATCATGTTTCAAAACAAGAAAACTAAGAAAGGTGACAAAGGGACCCAAGAAAGGAAAGGACAGACTTTCAGCCACCTATATGTCAGGTGGAAAGTTTTCATTAAATCCCTTTCTTTCCTTTGATGTATAAGCCCAATCAAGACAATAATATGTCCTTAAACCAAAATGAATCCTCTATGATAGACTATCACTCTGAGTGATAGACAAAGCCTTTAAAGACACAAACTAGCTCTGTAGGTGGCCTTCACTCACTCCAAGAAAGCTTTTGATTAAAATAAAAATGTATGTAGGAGCCGGGCGTGGTGGCGCACGCCTTTAATCCTAGCACTTGGGAGGCAGAGGCAGGTGGATCTTTGTGAGTTCAAGGCCAGCCTGGCTTACAGAGTGAGTTCCAGGCCAGCTTGGGTTAAAAAGAAATTCTTTTTCAAAAAAAAAAAAAAAAAAAAAAAAAAAGTATGTAGGAGTAAAGTTGGATGAAGGCACACAAAAAGTTTTATTTCATTTGGAAGAAATAAACATGAAAATGAGACCTCTTCAATACCTCTTACAAGGGTAGATCAACTTCCTTTCAACTGCCTCAAGAAAAGCTCAAATATATAGGAAAAATATCAAAATGGCAAATGTAAGTCTTTTCCAGTGGGGCAGGAGTAATAGCTCAGCAGTTAAGAGCACATGCTGCTCTCTCTGAGGACCCCAGTTGGGTTCCCAGCACCCACATCAGGCACCTCAAACTGGCTGTAACTCCAGTTATTTTGCCAGAGGTAGGTGGATCTCTGTTGAGTTCAAGGCCAACCTGGTCTACATAGTGAGTTCCAGGCCAGCTGGGGCTACAGGGAGACCCTGTCTCAAAAAAAAAAAAAAAAAAAAAAAAAAAAAAAAATCACAAGACTGCAACCTGTAGATGAAGAGCTATAGGGAAGTAATGACTGGTGGGAGAGAATCAGTTTTCTCCAGGGATGAGTAACCTGATAGGTTATCGAATCCCAAGTGGTCAGTCTTAAACACATGTACACATGAACACTAAATGGGCTCAGTAGATTTTATACATACATACATAGACACAAAGATATGCACACATGTGTGACATATAATTATAAAATTGAAATAATTATAGAAAAGGAGGCCATGAATTTGAGACGAGCTGGGGGACACAGGAGGGACTGGAGGGGGAAAAAGGGTTAGAAATGATGTAAACACAATACTGTGTATGGATTCTCAAAACTAAAAAATGTAAATGAAAAATTACTTTAAAATTCATTTTAAAAGATGCATAGTTCTTGGGCTGGAGAGATGGCTCAGTGGTTAAAAGCACCGACTGCTCTTGCAGAGGACCTAGGTTCGATTCCCAGCACCCACATGGCGGCTAAGAACCGTGTGTAACTACAGTTCCAGGGGAATCCTAAGGCCTCTTCTAACCTCCACAGCATTGCACGACATGGGTGCACCAACCTACATGCAGAGTACATTCATACATATAAAAAATTAAAAAAAAGAGAGAGATGCACAGTTATCGAGGATGGAGAGATGGTTCAGTGTGTACTGCTTTCTAGAGGACACAGGTTTGGCACCCACATCAAACAACTCACAACAGTCTGCAACTCCAGCTCCGAGGGATGATCCGATGCTCTCTTCTGACTTTGTATATACTGCTCTCATGTGCACACACCCCCACAAAGATGCACACATAAACATGATTTTTAAAAATTAAAAATAAGGATTCAAGGCAAGAAGAGGCTAGGGGACTGCAGCCATGACCAAAGCTAATGTTAACCTGAAGGCCTATCCCCTTACAGATGCCCATCTCACCAAGAAATTACTGGACCTTGGTTCAGCAATCATGTAAGTACAAGCAGCTTCAGAAAGGAGCCAGTGAGCCCACCAAAACCCTCAATAGAGGCATCTCTGAGTTCATTGTGATGGCTGCAGATGCTAAACCCTTGGAGATCCTGCTGCACTTCCCGCTGCTGTGTGAGGACAAGAATGTTCCCTAAGCCCGGCATGGTGGCGCACACCTTTAATCCTAGCACTTGGGAGGGAGAGGCAGGTGGATCTTTATGAGTTCAAGGCCAGCCTGGTCTACAGAGTGAGTTCCAGGACAGCTGGTGCTACAAGGAGACCCTGTCTCGAAAAGACCAAAAAAAAAAAAAAAAAAATGTTCCCTATGTGTTTATGTGCTCCAAACAGACCTTGGGACAGGCTGCGGGGTCTCCAGGCCTGTCATCGCTTGTTCTATCACCATCAAAGAAGGCTCTCAGCTAAAACAGCAGATCCAGTCCATTCAGCAGTCTGTCGAGAGGCTCTTGGTACAGGTGTGTGCCCTCTGCCCTGCTTTCCCCATCAACCCCAGCCCCAGTTGTATTTTCTGTGTTAACATGTAGTGTTTCCAGCAGCTTTCTATTATAAAATATTGTACTACAAAAAAATAAAATAAAAATAAATCTTTTTAAAAGAAGATTTTAGGTGCTAGAGAGATGGCTCAGCAGTTAAGAGTGCCGACTGCTCTTGCAGAGGACCCGGGTTCAATTCCCAGCACCCACATGGTGGCTAAGAACCATCTTTAACTCCAGTTCCAGGGGAATCCGAAGGCCTCTTCTGACCTCCGAGGCATTGCTCGACACAGGTGCACCAACCTACATGCAGACAGTACACACAAACACACACACACAAAGAAGAATGGATAGCAATCCTCAAGCTCTCTAAAGGGTTAAAGAGGACATGCTACTTCCTCATTCCACGAAGCCAGTGCCCTGTCAAAGCCAGATAAATATACTACAAGAAAAAAAAAAAACCCACAAATCAATCCCTTGTGAAAACTTCTCAACAAACTACTAGTAAAACAAAACTAGCAGCCGGGCGTAGTGGCACACGCCTTTAATCCTAGCACTCAGGAGGCAGAGGCAGGCAGATCTTTGTGAGTTCAGGGCTGGCCTGGTCTACAGAGTGAGTTCCAGGACAGCTTGGAGGGCTACTAGGTTGAGACCCTGACTTTTTTCTGATTACCAACCTAGAGAAAAAAAAAAAAAAAAAAAAAAAAAAAAAACTAGCAATGTATTAAAATTGTTACATGCCATGATAAGGTGAGTTTCATTACCAAGATGCAAAGATAATTCAACAAACAAAAGTCAAGGTGATGTACCATGTTATTGGGGTGAAGAGAAGGGGTTATACAACCACCTCAGTAGATGCAGAAAAAGCACCTGAAAAAAAGCAACAGAGAGAGATGGCCTAGAAGTTAAGAGAGCCAACCGCTCTTACAGAGGACCCGGGTTCGATCACCAGCACCCACATGGCGGCCGAGAACCGTCTGAAACTCCAATTCCAGGAGAACTCCAGTTCCAGCGGAATCCAGCACCCTCTTCTGACCTCCGCGGCATTGCACGACACAGGTGCACAGACTTCCATGCAGATAGTACATTCATACACATACAGAAATAAATAAAATTTTTTAAAAAAGCACCTGAAAAAAAGCAACAGCTTTTCATAAATAAAACAAAATTCTGGGGCTGGAGAGATGGTTCAGAGGTTAAGAGCACTGGCTGCTCTTGCAGAGGACCCATTCCGAACCCCAGCACCCACAGGGTGGCTAGCAACTATCTGGAACTCCAGTTCCAGGGGAATCCGAATACTCCTTCTGACGCCACGGGCATTTCACAACATGGGTGCACTTATACACAAGTGTGTAAAACACTCATACACATAAAATAAAAATAATAAATAAGGGCAAGGTGAATGCCTTTACTCCCAGCACTCAGGAGACAGAATCTCTGGGAGTTCAAAGCCTTGTCTACGTAGTGAGTTCCAGGAAGACCCTGTCTCAAAAAGACCCCCCCTAAAAATCATGTTATTGAAAGCACAGATAATTTTGTTTCTAATTTTCAAATTTAGTGCTACTAGTTTTCTTGCTTAGCTGCTCTCGCTGGAATTGACAGTATTGTTTTGAATTGAAGTAGCTCAACTCAACAAGATATTCATCATCTTTTTTTTTTTATCTTAGAGGAAAAGCTTCTGGTACTAAAAATAATGTTACTGATATCTCCTGAGCCCAGCGGAAGGTACCAAGGCACGGGCTGAAGAGTCCCCCCACCCCCCAATGGGATTACAAAGAGGCATCTGAAGGAAGCAAGCAAAGCAAACCTTCAACACAGTGAAGAGGCATTTAGGACTCACATTGGAATAAAGGCAAGGAGAAGCCCATATGCCAGGATCACGAAGAAGAGACAACACTGGAAAGGGGCAGGATAATCCCGTGCCAAGCTTTACCAACCCTATGGAAGACTCCTACAGTGGGATTCCTCTGGGGATGCCCCAGGACACAGACATCAGAAACACAATTGGGAACATATTTAAAGAACTACAAGATCATAAAGAACAAATTAAAGAACTAAGAAAAGATAATGAACTCAAGAAGGACGTAGAGAGAGAGAATGACAAGCTCCGGAAGGAAGTAGAAACACTGAAAAGATACCATGCTGAAAAAGATAAAGAAACCAACCAGCGAACCAAAGAGCTACAAAAAGAGATCGAGAAGCTCCAAAAAGAAATAGAAATACTAAAGAAATCAGAAGAGGAAATGAAAAAGGATATCAAACACTCATCCATTCAAGAGGAAAGGAATGGAAAAAGCCTCAGAAGCAGAATGGAGGAAGCAGAACAAAGAATATCAGACCTGGAAGATAACACAGAACAACTAAAAACCTCAAGGAAAGATTATGAAAAATTTAAAAATACACAAAAATGGAACAACCAGGAGCTGTGGGACACTATGAAAAGATCAAACCTC
>VZQC01014518.1:947809-1035160 GCA_009823505.1 Rhizomys pruinosus
GCCAGCCTGGTCTACAGAGTGAGTTCCAGGACAGCTGGGGCTACAGGGAGACCCTGTCTCAAAAAGACCAAAAAAATAATAATAATAAAATAAAATAATAGTGCCAGGCATGGTGGCTCATGCCTTTAATCCTAGCACTTGGGAGGCAGAGGCAGGTGGATCTTTGTGAGTTCAAGGCCAGCCTGGTCTACAGAGTGAGTTCCAGTACAGCTGGGGCTACAGGGAGACCCTGTCTCAAAAAGACCAAAAAAATAATAAAATAAATTAAAATAAAATAAAATCAGTGTTGCCAAAGATCATTCAGTGAAGGACAGTCTTTCCAAGAAATAGTCTTAGGAAAACTGGAGGACATCCAGCTGGAAAAGAATAAAGTTCCATTTTCATCTTATATCACGTGTAAAAATTAACCTAGAATAGATTAAAACCTAAGCATCAATGCTAAAACTATAAAACTTAAAAAAAATTAAGGAAAGCCTTCATGATATTAGATTTGGCAATGATTTCTTGGTAATAACACCAAAAGTAAAGGTGAAAAAAGACAAAATAGATAAATTGGAATTCAAATTTCTAGGAGTTTATACATCAAATTAATCCACCGAGAAAGTAAAACTGGGGCTCAACAGTTAAGAGCACTGGCTGATTTGCAGAGGAACCAGGTTCATTTCACAATACCAAGTGGCAGTTAACACTCACCCTTAACTCCAGCTGCAGGGATCCGACGCCCTCTTCTGAGCTCCCTGGGCATTGCATGTATGTGGTACACTTAAATACAGGCAGGAAAAATAAATACACATAAAATAAAAATAAATAAATAAATAAAACCAATTTTTTTTTTTGTCGTTTTGAGACAGAGTCTCCCTGTAGCCCCAGCTGGCCTGGAACTCACTCTGTAGACCAGGCCGAACTTGAACTCACAGAGATCCGCCTGCCTCTGGCTCCCAAGTGCTGAGATTAAAGGCGTGCGCAGAAAAAACAATGTTTTTTTTTTAAAAAAAAAAAAAAAAAGAAATTAAAACTAGGCTGATAGATAACCCAGTCAGTAAAGCACTTGCCTTATAAGTATTACATCTAAGTTTGAGCCCCAGAATCCACATAAAAAGCTGAGTGTGGTTATAATTCCAACACCGTGGAGGAAGAAACAGGAAGGTTCCTGGATCTCACTGGCCTGCCAGCCTAGCCTACTTGGTGATCCCTCGGCCAGTGGATCATACCTGGAAATAACTAAAGATAATCAAGTGGCCTCTGCAGGCACCTATAGGCACACACATGTTCACAAACACATATACACACAAAAAGTAAAAGTGCAGCATGCACAAAAGAAGAAAATATTTGCAAATCATGTATCTAGTAAGAGATAAATATCCAAGATATATAAAAAATTATTTTAAGCCAGGCATGGTAGCACATGCCTGTAATCCTAGCACTCAGGCAGCAGAAGCAGGTGGAATTCTGTGAGTTCAAGGCAGCCTTGAACACAGTGAGTTCCAGGCTAGCTGGAACTACAGGGAGACCCTGTTTCAAAAAGACAAATATATATATATATATATATATTTCAATACAACAATTTTTTTCAATAAGTAAAATACCTGAATAGACCTTACTCTTAAAAACACATATAATGGGCTGGGCGTGGTGGCGCACGCCTTTAATCCTAGCACTTGGGAGGCAGAGGCAGGTGAATCTTTGTGAGTTCAAGGCCAGCCTGGTCTACAGAGTGAGTTAAGAACAACTGGGAAAAAAGGAAAACCCTATCTTGAAAAAACAAAAAAAAAAAAAAAAAAAAAAAAAAAAACACATATAATGGCCAAAAGGCACATAGTGTAGTAAGTAGTACATGCAAATTGGAACCAAAGGAGATATTTTTCATACCCAAAATAATATTATCAAAATAGGGGAGAAATGAGGGGGAAGAGAAGGAAGAGAGAAGGGAGGATATAGAATAGAACAGCAACTCTAGATAACAATATAGAGATTGATCCAAAAGGGAATATGCTTATCACATGATCCAGCAACTTGACTTCTAGATATGCACATGGAATAATAGAAATCAGAGACTCAATCTGATACTTAAACATCAGGGTTCATGGCAGCATCATTTGCAAAAGCCAAAAGGCAGAAATAACCCATGTCTGACAACAAATGAATGAATAAACAAAAAGCAGTATACATATATTAAAATACCATCTTCAGGGGCTGGAGAGATGGCTCAATGTTAAGAGCACTGAGTGCTCTTACAGAGGACCCTGGTTCAATTCCCAGCACCCACCTGGTGGCTAAGAACTGTCCTTAACTCCAGGTCCAGGGGAATCTGATGCCCTCTCTGACCTCCGTGGGCATTGCATGACACAGGTGCACTCATATACATGCAGGCAATACATTTATACACACAAAATATAATTTTTTATTTTTTTATTTTTTATTTTTTATGTGTATGAGTGTACTGTCTTTTAAAAATAAATACTATCCCACTGGGTGTGGTGGCACAGCCCTTTAATCTCAGCACTCAGGAGGCCGAGGCAAATGGATCTCTGTGAGTTCAAGGCTTACCTAGTCTACATAGCAATTTCCAGGCCAGCTGGGCTACAGGGAGACCTTGTCTCAAAAAAAGAAAAAAATGAAATACTATTTTCAAACTTAAAAAAGAATGAAGTTCTGATATATGCTATAACTTATCAACCATGAAAATATTACAGTGAATGAACTAAATTAGACACAAAAAGATTAATGTTGTACAGTTCTACTTATGTGAGTGACTTAAAACAGGCAAATTGCAAACCAATGAATAATGGTTACTGGACCTAGGAGGAGGGTGGAATGGGGAACTGCTGTTTAATGGATACTGAATTTCTGTTCAGAGTGCTGAAACATTCTGGAAGAAGGAAAAGGTTAGCAGTAATGATTGGACAAGATTTGTATATATCTAGTGCCATTAAACTGTTGAAAACTAGCTAAAATTATTAATTTATGTTATGTATATTTATCACAATATTTGTTTTCACAGCCAGCTCTGTAAAACCACTCATTTAGTATCATTTAAACTTTTTGTTTTCCTTTACTCCACCACAATGTATTATTGACCACCATCAGATAGCAGCTCTGATGCCCTTTCTCAGCTTTCAAAGACTTTTTTTTTTTGGTCTTTTTGACCCTGTAGCCCCAGCTGCCCTGGACCTCACCATGTAGACCAGGCTGGCCTTGAACTCACAGAGATCCACCTGTCTCTGCCTCCCAAGTGCTGAGATCAAAGGCATGTGCCACCACACCCAGCTTTTCAAAGACATTTTTAAAGGTCTCTGCCATAAAAGACTTCAAAATCTGAGCCAGGTGTAGTGGTGCACCCCACAATACCAGCACTAAAGAGGTGGAGGCGGTAGGATCAGCTCAAGTGCAGCCTTGCCGACATGGAGAGTTGAAGGCTGGCATGAGCTACAATGAGCTCCCTGTCAGCTTAGAAGGCAAGGAAGTAAAATGAGAAGAGAATAACTTGTGGTAAGGCCTGTGCTATTGGTTAGGTACAGGGACGTTGGGGAGGACATAAGTGGGTGTCCTTAGCTCGGGAAAGAATATCAAGAGAACACTGGTGTATTGGTTATTGTTCTGTCACCATGACAGAATGCTGACAAAGCCAACTTCAAAGGAGAAAAGATTTATTTTGGCTCACGAGTTCCAAGATTTCAATTGCCTATTTTTGGCTCTGTTGATTTTGGCCCATCCTGCAGTGGTAACGTGGGAAAGAAGGTAAGTTTTTTAAAATCTTTATTATTTTTATTATTTACATATGTGTGTTTGGTATGTGTGTAGGCACACATGCCATTGGCATGCATGTGGAGGTCAGAAAACAACTCTGTGAACTTCGATCTCTACATCCACCTTTATGTGGATTCCATGGATCAGCCCAGGATGCCAGGCTCGCATAGCAAAGCTCTTAGCCCCTGAGCCCTATTGCTGGCCTTAGAATAGGAGATTCTTTACCTCACGACAGACAGGAGGTAGAGTGAGGAGAGCCTGGATACTAGGCATAACCTTCCAAGACATGTCCCCAGCCCTTACTCTACCTCCCACCCCCACCCATGTGACCTACCTCCTCCAACTAAACCCATCTCCTAATTCCTGAAAGAGTACCACCAGCTGAGGACCAAGCATCAACCTTAAGAGTTGGGCACTGACCTGAGTCTTAAAGAACAGGTAAAATGTAGCTAGACAGAATAAGAAAATGAGGGGCTGGGTGTGGTGGTGCACGCCTTTTAATCTTAATCTTAGCACTTGGGAGGCAGAGGTAGGCAGATCTCTGTGAGCTCAAGGCCAGCCTCGTCTACAGAGTGAGTTCCAGGACAGATGGGGCTACAGGGAGACCCTGTCTCAAAAAGACTAAAAAAAAAAACAAGAAGAAAAGAAAAGAAAATGAGGGGCTGGTGAGATGGCTCAGGGGTTAGGGCTCTGGTGGCCCTTGCAAAGGACCCAGGTTCGATTTACAGCCAGTACCCACATGGCAGCTAACAACAGTCTAACTCCCACTTCCAAGAGATATGATGCCATCTTCTGACCTCCTCTATGGACACTGCATGCATGTGGTACACTTACATACATGTAGGCAAAAAACACTCATACACATGAAATAAAAATAAGTCTTATAAAATTCAAAATGAGAAAATGATTTCTAGGACAAGGGGAACATCATGTGAAGGCACAGACAGCAAAGAGCACATGAGGAAGTCATAAAAAAGAACAACAGGAAGATAGGTATTGAGGAAATGGACAAGATTCACAGAACTAATACCTTATATGCTACGAGAGTTTGTGCTTTACCTGAGTGCCTATTGCATAAGAATTGAGAAAGAGGAATCAGCCATGTCCCTAAAATAGGCCTCCCTGACTACACAGTGAAAATAAACAGAAGAGGAGCTCAATCCCCAATCTTACAATCCTACAAAATTGCTGAAAGGCATGAAGAAGGTAGCAGAAATGGTGACAGATGGTGATAGAGTCAAGAAACGTTAGTGATAAAAACTCCAGAGACCAGTGAGTGGTTAGATGTGGGTAATGAGAACTTGGGTTTCCAGCTCAGGAAATTTGGCAAGTGATGGAATAATTCACTGAAATGAGAAACCCAGAAGGAAAAATAAGTCTAGAGCAAAAGAGATAAGAATTTTGTTTAGAAGTGTACTGAAGGTGATGATGGGGCAAGAAACGATGGCTATTCAAGTGTGGACTGGGAAAAAGCATGGTGTACAGATAGAAATTGAAAGTGGACAGAAAGGAGCATCTGCCTTAAGTTCAAAGGAATTAATGTCTAAATGTAGAATGGCATAATTAGGAGTGAGTATAATCCTTCCACCGCAGGGTAATTTAAGCAATGGAACAGCTCTTCGATGTGACATCAAAATCAAACCATATGGGCAATTGCCCACTCAGCTTTGCATATAATAAACTTATGAGAATAAATCAACTAAGATAAATGTGGATGCTTTCCAACAGCTTTTCATTTTTGTCTGTGGCAAATCAAAATCCTATATCTTTTAATATTTGAAAGCAATCTTTTAGAAATCTTGTTGCTAGAAGAGAAATAACAAGACATTAAAAACCAAATAAGTGCTGGTACATTTTATTCTTTATCAAATGGAGCGTCATCATCAATTTCCCCATACATGTTCTTTCCTTTTACAACTCACAGAAATCCTTCCTAGCCAGTGGATTTAATGCACACAATTCCTAAAGAACTGGATCACAACATATATAAGCTTTAAAGTAAGAAAACATGGAGCTGAGGGTCAGGAATATGGCTCAGTGGTAGAGCTCTGGTCTAGCATGAGCAAGGCCCTGCATTCAATCCCCAGGAGCATAAAAACAAACTTTGAAGTGAGAATCCTGAGTTGAAATCTTATTCCATCACATTCATGCTCACTGACTGTGACAGTATTTATTAATCATCAGCTTGGCAGGATCTGGAATCATGTAGGAGACAAGCCTCCAGGCTGTGAGGGATTATTTAGCCTCCAGGCATGCCTGCGAGGGATCATGTTATTATGTTTAGGTGAAAAGACACAGCCTCAAAGTTGTGGCACCATTTCCTGGGTTAGAGTTCTGGACCATATAAAAAGAAGTCAAGCTGAGCACAAGCATTCATTGCCCTCTTCTTCCTAACTTTGGATATGATGTCACCGGTTGCTTCAAGCTCCTGCTGCCCTGACTTCCTTGCCATGGTGAACTGTACCTTGAACTATGCGCTAAAATAAATCCTTCTTCCCTTGAGTTACTTTTGTCAGGTTACTTAACCACAGCATCAGGAAAAGAAACTAAGACACTGAAAAATTCATTAATTGATTCATTCCCCATTCATGTAACAAACATTTATAAAACCCATTCTATAGAATACACACTGTCCTACATGCAAATAGTAGGATGAAAATACATAGTATTCACAAACCCTTGAGAAAGCAAACATGTAAGCACAGAATTCCAGAGTAATATACTGTATATTATATATTGTATATTATATATATATGTATACTATATATATAATATATATATAATACTATAATATATATAATATACTATATATATAATACTATATATTATATATACTGTATATTATATATATATGTATATTATAATATATAGTAATATAAAATACTCTTAGAAGAGTAAGGAAGATTCAGCACCTGACTCTGATCTAGGGAATGCTGTACAAAGACTGGAAAGACATTCTGTATTTCCAGGTGGGGAAGTTAGTAAGAATTATTCAGAGATAACCTGGATGTGGTGGCACATGCTTTCATTCCCAGCACTTGGAAGGCTGTGAGATCAAGGCCAGCCTGGTCTATGTAGTGAGTTCCAGGCCAGCCAGGGCTACATGATGAGACCCTATGTCAAAAAAATATAGCACAGCCATTAAAGGCTGAGGCTAAGAACCGCAAAAAATAAATAAATAAATAAATAAANCTGATACCAAATAACTGTATTAGTCACTTTTCTGTTGCTGTGATAAAACCACCATGAGCAAGGGAACTTATAAAAGGAAGAGTTTATTTGAGCTTACGATTGACAGTTCCAGGGAATCAGAGTCCATTGTGGAGGGAAGCATGGTGGCTGGGGCTGGAGCAGCAAGCCGAGAGTCACATCTCACAATGAGCACAGGAAGCAGAGAGAGAGAGAGAGAGAGAAAGAGAGAGAAAGGGAGAGAGAGACTGGAGACCACAAGGCTTGTTAAACTCACTAAGCCTGCCTCCAATGATGTACTTCCTCCAGCATGGCCACACCTTCTAAGACCTCCAAGAACAGTGCCACCAACTGGAGACAAAATGTCTGAATACTTAAAGCCTATGGGGGACACTCATTCAAACCACCACACTTGGTAAAATAACTAAAAGAATAATGTCGGGTGTGGTGGCACACGCCTTTAATCCCAGCATCCAGACCCTAGAAGAACAATGTGAAGGAGGCACAAAATATGCAGTTCCGTTTCAGAAGCTCCATGAGATTTTTGACAGGCTGATGTGTGACAGAGATGAATAGTAAGAGGCATATAGGTAGAGGCCGTATCATGTGTATATAGGTAGAGGCCATATCATGCATATACAGGCAGAGGCCGTTTCATGCATATATAGGCAGAGGCCCTGTGCTGGATAGCTTTAGTGTCAACTTGATACACCTGGGTTAAGGGAGCCTCAACTGGGGAATTGGCTCCATTGGATTGGCCTGCAGCCACATCTGTAGAGTATTGTCTTGATTGTCGAGCAGTGTGGGAGGGCCCAGCCCACAATGAGTAATGCCACCCTGGGCAGGTTTAAGAAAGCCGGCTGGGCATGAGCCAGAGGAGCAAGCCAGTGAACAGCATTCCTCCATGGCTTGTGCTTCAGCTCCTGCCTCCAGGTTCCTGCCCTGAGTTCCTACCTTGGGCTCCCTGAGTGATGAACTGTAACCCAGGAGATGTAAGCTGAATAAACCCTTTCCTCCCCAAGTTGGTGTCAGTCAGAGTGTTTTGTCACAGCAATGGAAGACAAACTAGAACAGGCCCTATGATGTGTATGCTGCCTACTTTGTTGCTCAGATGTACCATCAAAGCATTCTCCCCCTTCTCTACTTTGGATTTTTTTTTTTTTTTTTGTCTTTTTGGTCTCCCTGTAGCCCAAGCTGGCCTGGAACTCACTGTGTAGACCATACTGGCTTTGAACTCACAGAGATCCATCTGCCTCTACTCCAACTCCCGAGTGCTGGGAATAAAGGCATGCACCATTATGCTGGGCTCTATTCTGGAATTTTATTCCATCAGGTAAATATATCCCTGTGCTGCACAGTGACACTTTACAACAGGATGCATATACAGTGTTGGTTCCCATAAGAGTACACCCTTAGTGATATACAGCCATCTTGACTGCATGAGTATATTCTATGGTATTACACAGCAATGAACTCACCTGATAGTGCATTCCTCAGAACATATTCTCATTATGCAACAAATGACTGTACCTTCTTAATCTTATTGCTGTCTTGGGTTGTCTCCCATTAATTATTTGGAAACTTTGAACCATGTTCACAGGCTCCTCTCTAAATTCTTCAGCAGCCTAAATTAGTCAGGGTTCTCCAGGGAGACAGAACTCATAAGATATATATGCACCCAGAGAGAGATTTATGTTAAGGAATCAGCTCACATAAGTGTGGAGGCTGTCAAGTCTGAAATCTGTTGTGCAGACCAGCAGGCAGGAAACTCAGGCATGATTTTTTTTTCCTTTTTTTTAAAAACAGATTTAATTCACTTTATTTTTGTCATATGCAAGCCCTATGTGGTAGCCACAACTGGAGCCTAGATCCTCTGCATGTAGACTCTGGTGTGGGTTTTCACAAGATGGTCAGTGAATTCCTGATAGGGAGACTTGGTGAACATGGAGTCAGAGGTTAAGTAGCTGTAAGTTTGGGGAATGGCATCAAAGGTGGCTTTGGTGACATGGTTCATGGTGGCAGTCAGCTGCTGGGTGACATGTAGCAGTTATGAATATCAGTCATCAGGAATAGCTTCTTAAACAAAGGAGCAAAGTTGACACCAGTGCCTCTGTGGGCAGGGGTGAGGGACACTAGCACAGAGCCATAGCAGCCTGGAAAGATATAGGGTGGGGTTTACTGATCTTGGTTCCCCAAATAGCTCTTCTACACAGGGACAAGAGAAAGCTCTGTCAAAATGATGGCCCCTCAGGTAGCAATGGCTATCTCCTTGGAGCATTTAACACCCAGACCAATGACAATTGTAGTCCCCAATGGCAACAAAAGCCTTGAAACCGGTCCCCCTGGCCAGCTGGAGTCTGCTTCTGCACCGGCAGGATCTTTAAAGCCCCCTCCCTTAAGGGATGTTCCCAGGAAAAAGTCAATAATCTCAGACTCTGTTATAAACAGGGAAAACAGGTAAGTCTTGATCTTCATGTCCTTGACCACGCAGCCCAGCTTGATAATGGGGACCCACTCTGTGTCTTTGGCTTTGCCTCTAAGGGCCCCAATCACACAAATGACTAAAGCCCCAGAGAGCACAGAAGCTTCTAGGCCCTCAATGCACAAGCATCAATTTGGTGTTTTCCCAAGGAAGAAGTTCAGCTGGGATTTCTTTTTTTTTTTTTTTTTTTTTGGTCTTTTTGAGACAGGGTCTCCCTGTAACCCCAGCTGTTCTGAATTTGCTATGTAGACCAGGCTGGCCTTGAACTCACAGAGATCCTCCTACCTCTGCCTCCCAAGTGCTGGGATTAAAGGTGTGTGCCACCACACCCTGCAACACAGGAAGAAATTCTTCTCCAAGACTTCAACATAGAAATCCCAGCTGAAGCCAGGTGTGGTGGCACATGGCTTTGATCCCAGCACTCAGGAGGGAGAGGGAGTACAGAGTAAGCTCTAGGACTAAAGGGAGACCCTGTCTAAAAGACCAAGAGAAAAAAAAAAAGAAGCCTGTGTTAGCTCCAAAGGCCTTCAACTAATTGGGTGAAGCCAACATACTATGGCATTAATTTGTTGTTTTGTTGTTGTTGTTGTTGTTGTTTTGAGTCCCTCATTTGTGGTTCCTAGCACCAAATCCTTATTTATAAGGCAAACTAAGTAATCTTTTTTTTACTAAATATAATACCTGATGCTACTATTAAAAAAAGTATATTGAAACAGGCATCAACCTGGTATGTAATTTAGGAATGTAGAGTAATATTTCTTTTTTATAGTTTTATATATATTTTTGTACAAGATTATGTTACAAATCAAATCTAGACCTGTATCCCCCTCCCTACCCTCCAACCCCACCAGAGCTCATGCATTCTGCCAAACATGTTTTTCATCTTTTTCTCAGTCTTTCTCAAAATTCTCAATATAGAAGTTGACTGTTTCCAGCAGAAGTTCACCATTTCAGTCAGTTCTTTGACGCAGTCTTTTCTGTTGTTGTTGTTCTTCTTTACAATATGCACCACTCCCAACTACTTGGACAAAATCTCAAGGAGCCCTGCACAAGAAATACTTACTACTAGGTAATTGGTGCTAGCATCCACAGATGAGGGATACCATCCCTCATTTGTCGTTTGTTTTTTGGGGACTGTGTTACCCCACTTAACATAGTATCTTTTTTTTTTTTTTTAAGCAGATTTTTTTTTTTATGTGTATGAATGTACTGTCTGCATATAGGTTTGTGCACCCATGTCGTGCAATGCCGCGGAGGTCAGAAGAGAATGTTGGATTCCCCTCGAACTGGAGTTCTCCTGGAACTGGAGTTACAGACGGTTCTCAGCTGCCATGTGGGTGCTGGGGATCGAACCCGGGTCCTCTGCAAGAGCAGTCAGCACTCTTAACCGCTAGGCAACCTCTCCAGCCCCAACATAGTATCTTCTAGTTCCATCCATTTACCTGCAAAGTTCATGATGTCATCTTTCTTTTTTTTTTTTTTTTTTGTATGTGTATGAATGTACTGTCTGCATGTAGGGCTGTGCACCCAGTGTCGTGCAATGCTGCAGAGGTCAGAAGAAGTGTCAGATTCCCCGGAACTGGAGTTAAAGACAGTTCTCAGCCACCATGTGGGTGCTGGGGAACGAACCCAGGTCCTCTGCAAGAGCACTAGGCACTCTTAACTGCTAGGCCATCTCTCCAGCCCCTATGTCATCTTTCTTTACTGCTGCATAGAACCCCATTGTGTAGATATACCACATTTTCTATATCCACTGGTCAGTTGAGGGGCACTTGGGTTGGTTCCAGCTTTTTTTTTTTTTTTTTGGTCTTTTTCAGACAGGGTCTCCTTGTAGCTCTGACTGTCCTGGAACTCACTCTGTAGAGCAGGCTGGCCTTGAACTCACAGAGATCCTCCTGCCTCTGCCTCCCAAGTGCTAGGATTAAAGGTGTGTGCCACCACGCCCAGTAGCTCCAGCTTTTTGCTATTGTGAACAGAGCTGCAATAAACATGGCTGTGCATGTATCTCTGCAGTAAGATGAGTCTTGTGGATATATACCCAGGAGTGGTATGGCTGGGTCAGGTGGTAAGTTCATTTTAAGTCATCCAAGGGTTCTCCACACTGCCTTTCCATAGTGGCTGTACAAGTTTACATTCCACCAGCATGGATGAGTGTTCCCCTTTCCCCCACAACCTCTCCAGCACTTGGTATCATTTGTTTTTCTTGATCCTATCCAATCTTACCAGAGTGAGATATACCTAAAAGTGGTTTTAATTTGGATTTCCTATTACTAACTGACTTGAACACATTTTTAAAGATGTTTCTCAGCCATCCTAATTCCTCACTTGTGAAGACTCTGTTCAGCTCTTTGCTCCATCTTTTGAGTGATTCATTTGTTTCTTTCTTCTTGTTTTTTTGTTAGTAGTTTATATACTCTGGAAATCAATGCTTTGTCAGATGTTTCTGCAGTGAAGGTTTCCTCCCAGTCTGTGGGCTTTCTCTTCACTTCCTTGATTGTTTCTTTTGATGTACAGAAGCTTTTGAGTTTAATGAGGTCCCATTTGTCAATTGTTGATCTTCTTGTGCAGCTGCTGTCTGATTTAGGAAGTCTTTTCCTATGCCTATGTCTTGTAGTCTGCTGCCAACTTTTTCTTCTATCACCTTCAGAGTTTTGGGTTTCATGTTGAGGTCTTTGATCCATCTGGAGTTGACTTTTGTACAGGGCAAGAGGTAGGGGGTTAACTTTATTCTTCTACAAGTGGTGATCCAGTTTTGCCAACACCACTTGCTGAAGATGCTGTCTTTCCTCCATTGTGTCTTCTGGTCCCCTTGTCAAATATGAGGTGGCTGAAATTGTATGTGCTCAAGTTTGGATCTTCAGTTTTGTTCCATTGGTCAACAGGTCTGTTTTTGTGCCAGTACTAGGCTCTTTTATTTTTGTTTTTGTTTTTGTTTTTCTGAGACAGGGTCTCCCTGTAGCCCCAGCTGTCCTGGAACTCACTCTGTAGACCAGGCTGGCCTTGAACTCACAAAGATCCACCAGCCTCTGCCTCCCCAGTGCTAGGATTAAAGGCATGAGCCACCACACCCAGCTAGCTGTTTTTATGACTATAGCCCTGTAGTATAGTTTGAAGTCTGGTATAGGGATCCCCCCTGTATTGCTCTTTTCACTCAGGGTTGCTTTGGCTATTCAGGCTCTTTTGTTTTTCCATATGATATTAAGGACTTTTTTTCCCAAGCCCATGAAGAAACTCTTGGGGATTTTAATTGGTATCAAGTTGAATCTGTATATTAGTTTGGGTAGAATGGACATTTTTACTAATCCATGAGCATGGGAGGTCTTTCCATCTTCTGATGTATTCTTCAATTTCCTTCTTGAGGGGTTTAAAGCTTTTTTTGTAGAGATCTTTGGTGTCTTTGGTTAGGTTTGTTCCTAGGTATCTTATTGTTTTTGAGGCTATTGTGAGTGGGACGGTCTCCTTGTATTCCTTCTTCAGTTGCTTGTGGTTGGTGTAAAGAAAGGCTACTGGTTTTTCTAGGTTAATTTTGTATCCTGCCACTTTACTGAAATTATTTATTATTATTATTTTTTAATTATTTAATTATTTAATTATTTAATTATTACTTAATTATTTCTAGGAGCTTTCTGGTAGAGTTTTTAGCATCCCTTGGGTAAACAATCATATCATCAGCAAAAAGGAATAGCTTGACTTCCTCTTTTCCAATTAGTACTCCCTTAATTTCCTTTTCTTGCCTTATTGCCCTAGTAAGTATTTCAAGCACTATATTAAAGAGGAGTGGTGACAGAGGGCAGCCTTTAAGGGGAATACTTCTGTCTCTTCTCCATTTAAGATGATATTGGCTGTGGGTTTCTTGTATATAGCTTTGATTATATTGAGGAATGATCCCTCCAATCCCATTCCCTCTAGGACTTTAAGCATGAAGGGATGCTGGATTTTGTCAAAGGCTTTTTCTGTATCAATTGAGGTGATCATGTGGTTTTTGTCTTTCAGTCCATTTATGTGTTTTATGATATTTATTGATTTTCATATGTTGAACCATCCCTGCATCTCTGGTATGAATCCAACTTGGTCATGGTGGATGATCTTTTTGATGTGGGACTGTACGCGGTTTGCAAGTATTTTGTTGAGAATTTTTGCATCTGTGTTCATTAATGAGATGGGTCTATAGTTCTCCTTTTTGGTTGTATCTTTCCCTGGTTTTGGTATTAGAGTGATGCTGGCTTCATAGAAGGAATTTGGGAGATTTCCCTCTGTTTGTATCCTTCTAAACAATTTGAGTAATAATGGTTGTAAGTCTTTTTGAAATGTTTTATAGAATTCTGCAGTGAAACCATCTGGGCCTGGGCTTTTTTTAGTTGGGAGGTTTCTTATTACATCTTCAATTTCTTCTTATATTATGGGTCTGTTTAAGCTGTCGACCTCTTCTTGGTTAAGCTTTGGTGATTCCCAGGATTTCAGATATTCGTCCATTTCTTCTGGGTTTTCAAACTTAGTAGAGTATAAGTTTTTGAAGTATTCCCTTATGATTGTCTGGAGCTTTTCATTGTCAGTTGTGATGTTTCCCCTTTCATCACAAATTCTATTGATTTGGAGTTGCTTTCTTTCTTTCTTTTGGTTAACTGGGCTAGAGGTCTTTCTATCTTGTTTATTCTCTCAAAGAACCAACTTTTGAATTCATTGATATTTTTGTATTGTTTTCTTTGTTTCTATTTCATTGATTTCTGCTCTGATTTTTGTTATTTCTTCCTGTCTGCTGCATTTAGGGTACATTTGTTGTCTCTCAAGTGTTTTTAGCTGCAGTGTTAGATCGTTCACTTGTGCTCTTTCTGTTTTTCTGATGTAGGCACTCAGGGCTATAAACCCCCCTCTTAGGACTGCTTAAAAAGTATCCCATAGGTTTTGTTGTGTTGTGTTATCATTATCATTCAATTCCAGGAATGCTTTTATTTCTTTATTTCTTCCTTTACCCATTCATTATTCAGGAGAGTGTTGTTTAGTCTCCATGTGGTCTTGTAGATAGTAGGAGTAATATTTCTTTTTACCTGCATGCAACTCTACTGTTAAGATGTGAATCCCTAAACATGTTTTGCTATTATAGTTTATTTTCAGATGTCATAATTTTGGTATTGTGTGGATTGTTTATTTTGGAGCAATATAAAATTAAAAGGAACACAACAAAAAAGACTTGTTCAAAGAACTGACCGAAACTGTAAACGTCTCCCCCAAATAGTAAACTTCTGCAAGACATGTATGGCAGGAGCTGTGGCAGGGTGGGGGCCATGGATGGGGAATGGGTCTAAATTTGATTAAGAACTGTATGAAATGCACAAAAGTTGTTCAAGATAACCACCTGAATTCCCATCCCAAAAGTCTGTAACCCTAGTGTGGGCCAGGCACGGTGGCCCACACCTTTAATCCCAGCACTTGAGAGGAAGAGGCAGCTGGATCTCTGTTAGTTCAAGGCCAGCCTGGTCTACAGAGCAAGCTCCAGGCCAGCTGGGACTAAAGGGAGACCCTGTCTCAACCCCAGCCCCCCCCCCAGAAAAAGACCATATCTCAAAAAATAAAGTTGAAGCTGGGCAGGGTGGTGCATGCCTTTAATCCCAGCACTCTGGAGACAGAGGCAGGCAGATCTTTATGAGTTCAAGGACAGCTGGTCTATATAGCAAGTTCCAAGACAGCTAGGGCTACAGGGAGACAGTGTCTCAAAAATGCCCCCCCCCAAAAGCTCTGTTTTTCAAGCCTGAGGACCTGAATTAGAATTCTCAACACCCACATCAAAAGCCAGGCATGGGTTCTTGGGCTTGGAACCTCAGCACTGGGGGACAGACAGTTGAGTCCAGAGAGCTTCCAGCTCAGTGATAGAGCCTGCCTCAAGGAAATGAGATGGAGTATGATAGAGGAAGACACCCAACATCCTGCTCTTGCCTGTTAAGGTATGTGTTGTCCAGACACGCATGCATCACACACATACACCACACACACACCACACAAAATCAGACATTAACTAATAACTTTCCAGTGCACTCACACCCTAGTGTGCACACACACGTGCACACACACACACACACATGCACACACACGCTCACACAGAAACACATTCATTATACACATATAATACAGTTTAGAAGGTCTATAAAACAAAATAAATGGTCTAGAGAAATGATTCAGTGGGTAAGAACACACATAAAAGTGTATGTACACACATACACACACACACAAATGAGTAACTAAAATGTTAATCATATCTAAAAACATCTTCAAAGCAACATGGAGACTGATACTTGACCAAACAACTGGGTATTGCAGTCTAGCTAAGATGACACAAAAAAAAAAACTCAGACATAAAATGTCTATTGAAAGTTCAAACTCTCTGGATATTTCAGTCAAGGGCCCAGCTGGAGGCAGAATTAAAATTCACTAAGATGGATTTGCTGAAAGGACTATTTTTAGAGGTGTTATGCATAAGGGAACAAACAAGAGGTGCTCCTGGCTAAAACTGAGGATCTGAGATTTTACTAATCAGAAAGCTAACATGGTGACCTGTTAGTGTTTCATAGGTGCTGATAGAAGACAGAACACTCCTAGATCCAAGATGAAGGACAGATAATCCTAATAACAGCAGTAATCAGAGCATTAACACTTAAAAAATTATTAGCACATATTAATTGTACAAAATAACATGTTTCATTACGGCATTCTCATACATGTACATACTGTACTTTGGGCATCAGAACTTTTCGTTCTACTTCACTGAGGCTCAGTTCTTACAGAAAGGCATGAAGACAACCAAGTAACATCTTTACATGCATATAACTGTGTTACAGGAGAGAAGACCGAATTTAGGGAACCTAATCTTCCTTTTTTTTTTTTATTTTTCTCTATGTGTATGAATGTACTGTCTGCATGCAGGTCTGTGCACCCATGTCATGCAATGCCGCGGAGGTCAGAAGAGGGTGTTGGATTCCCCTGGAACTACGACGGTTCTCAGCCGCCATGTGGGTGCTGGGGATCGAACCCAGGTCCTCTGCAAGAGCAGTCAGCGCTCTTAACCACTAGGCCATCTCTCCAGCCCCAGGAGCCTAATCTTTCTAAAGGATACCAAGCCTCTTGTTCCAGGAGACAGTATCTTACTTTCCAAGGCTGTCCAGTATACAAATATCCTTGAAAAGATGTCAGTGTTTTGTTCATTAGACATATGAAAACACGAGGGAGCCATGGAGAATTTTCCTTTCTCCCCCTCTCCTCCTTTTTCTTGTCCTCCTCTTCTTCCCATTATGTGGCCATATGTTTTGGCGTTCTGCTTCACCTGCTTCTTTTCATTGTATACCTGCATAAAACATCCATAATGACCAAGCTACAGATTCAACGTTAAGCTGTTTTAAAATTTCCTCTGCCAGAGAAATTGTCCATTATTTTTAAATTTTTATTTATTTTTATTTTATGCATACGAGTGTATTGCCTGCATGTATATAAGTGCACCTGTGTCATTCAATGCCCAAAGAGGTCAAAAGAAGGCATTAGATGTTCTGAAACTGGAGCTACAGACAGTTGTTAGTTGCCATGTGGGTGCTGGCATTCAAACCTGGGACTTCTGCAAGAGCAGCCAGTGCTTTTAACCACTGAGCCATCTCTCCAGCCCCAGACCATTACTTTTTAATTTAGTTTCAGAAAAGTTCTTAGGACAAGGGCAGAGGGCAGCCAGATTATTTGCCAAAGTATTACAAGAATGGCCTCTATTCCAGTTGCTGTTTAAGGTCCTTGCTTCCCTCTAGAACTTCTTGAATATGGCCTTTGTCTTCTCAAGCAGCAGGCATTTTTCTCAGCACAATTGTCTTCCAACCTCCTACTAAAACAACCTGTTAAACTCCAATTACAGCATTTTACCAATTTTGTAGCCCAAAGTTGAATACCCTTTCCATATTCTTCTAAGAAACAATATGGTCAGGTTCAACAGCTCACTCTTTGGCAGCAACTTCTATATTAGTTTCCTTTTCCATTGCTGTGATAGAACACCATAACTAACAGGAACTTATGGAAGAAGGAGTTTATTTTGGCTTGTGGTTCCAAATGTAGAAGAGTCCATCAGGGCAGGTAGGTAGGTATGGCAGCAGGAGCCAACAGCTGAGAGCTCACGTCTTCAACTGCAAATAAAAAGCAGAGAGAGCAAATTAGAAGTAGGAAGAGGCTATGAACTTTCAAAGCCCACCCTGAGCAACATACTTCCCCCAGCAAGGCCCTAACTCCTAAACCTCCCAAAACTGGGGACCAAGCATTCACTACATAAGCCTCTATGGGACATTTCTCATTCAAATCACCACACTTTAAATTTTGATATTTACATGGCCAATGCAGCAGGGTTACAGATCCAGGTTTTAGTTTTTCCTTCTCATCTTCCAACAGCATCATTTTGTTTTGTTTTTTGTCCTCGAAGTGGGAAAGGGTTAGAAGTGATCCTCAACGTCTTACTCTACCATGATACTAAACTACTGGTCCCCAACTAGACATGGGGGCTCATGCCTAAAACCCAAGATACTCAGTTTGAAGAGAAGATTACAAATTTAAGGACAACCTGGGTAACTTAGCAAGATCTTGCACTTGGTACTTGGTTCCCAGTACACACATGGGGAAGCTTACGACTACCTGTAATTCCAGTTCCAAAGGATCTGATGCCCTCTTCTGGTCTCTTCAGGCACTACATAAACTCACACAGGTACATGCATACAAACAAACTTTAATAAGAAAGGAATCCATGTGTGGTGGTGCAGGCCTTTAATCCTAGCACTCCAGAGGCAGAGACAGGTGGATCTCTGTGAGTTCAAGGCCAGCCTGATCTACAGAGTGAATTCCAGGACAGCTGGGGCTATAGGGAGACCCTGTCTCACAAAGACCAAAAANAAAAAAAAAAAAAAAAAGAAAGGGAAACAGGGCTGGACATGGTGGCATGTGCCTTTAATCCTAGCACCCAGGAAGCAAAGGCAGGTGGAGTTCTGAGAGATAAAGGCCAACCTGTTCCAGATCAGCAGGGGGGGCAACAGGGTGAAAAAGAAAAAGGAAAAAAAGGGGGCTAAGGACCAGAGAATCTATTCAGGGCCAGAGTACTTGCCAATCATGTGTGAAACCCTAGATTCAAAGCCCAGTACAGGGTGAGGGGTGGGGGGGAGACACGTGTCAGTCCCCCTGTTTCCCCACAGGCTTTCTGGACCCTTACTAGTGCTTACCATCTCTACGCTGTTTAGAATTCTCAGCACACAATTCAACCACTTCCTAGAACCCAACATTACCACGTGCTTTTATTTTGCCTCGCCCACCTTGAAAACATTCAAGATTAAATCTAACCAAATACCAAAACCAATACATAGAGTAAGCCAGGGACTCTGGAATAAACCAGAGCTAAAGTGGTACTACAGCTCTGCCATTTACAAAGGAAGTAGACATGGGCAAGGAATCTTAAAACTTCATTTTACCTCCAGTAAAGTGTACATAATAGTATTTATCTAAGACTTATCATGAGAATTCAATAAAATAGTGAATTTAAGGACTTAGCACAGCTCCTGACACCTTCAACAGATGGTGGCTATGATTAGATTCTGGGCAAAATCTCCAGACAAATGCTTCACAAATATATTTTTTCAATATCAGTAAGGCCTTTATGAAGTTGGAGAACATACTGGGCTCTACATTTCCAAGTCCCTGCCACTGCTCTTGAACATGAGCAACATTCTCATCAAGGTCAATCATGGTCCACAAATCTCAGCAGATAACTTCCCTTCCTGTTTCAATGAGAGCACTGTCAGGGTCGGGTATCAACAACAATTCTCCTGGCAGAATCCTGGGTCAAGAATATAAAATATACTGCACTTGCTAGGCATGGTGGCACCCTTAAGCCTAGCACTTGGGAGGTAGAAGCAGGCAGATCTCTGTGAGTTCGAGGCCACTCTTGAACTGTTGTACTGGGACAACAGTTGATGCTGGTTAGCTGGGGCTGAAAAATCAGCTGTAAGTAACAAGAGATCAGTATCACTGTGGTGAAATCTTCTGGGAAGAAATTCCTCAGGGTCAGCACACAGAAGTTGTGGTCCAGAGGGGCCCCAAGCCTCCATCTCAAGCTGGAAGCAGGACTTGGTAATGTGTAAGCGTCTCCGATGTGGTTCTGGTGTTTAAAATTGAAGGGAGTCACAGAGAGGCTTGGCACTGTGAGAGGCCAGGAAAGGTCCTTGGTGAAAGTGCACCTCAGTTGCAGTGAAGACCCCAAGATTACAGGGGTCATGAAGAGAAGCTGAGGCTTTGCACTAGGAGAGGTCAGAAGAGCCCACTGGGGAAGGAATAGCCTCAGTTTCAGTGGAGATCCCAGCTTGTGGAGATGCCAGGACCCTGGGTTGACCACCAAGAGCAGCAAAAACACCCCCCCGAAAAATAATGCACATTGTGTGTGTGTGTGTGTGTGTGTGTGTGTGTGTGTGTGTGTGTTTGAGACAGGGTCTCCCTGTAGCTATGGCTGTCCTGGAATTCACTATATAGACCAGGCTGGCCTTGAATTCACAGAGATCCTCCTGCCTCTACCTCCCAAGTGCTGGGATTAAAGGCATGTACAACCACACCCAGCTAAAATGTATTCCACTCTTAAAGTGAATTAACAGACACTCGTGACATTTTCTGGTCCTTTTATGTGCTTTATCCTCCTCCAGGAGACATAAGTTCTAGGCCACTGAGCTCTTATATCTCCTTTTCTTAATTTGCTCCCCACCACCCCATCTCGATCTTTTTGTTGATAATCCAAGCTGGCCTCAAGCTTAATATGTATCAGAGGATAGACTTGAAATCCTGAGGTTATAGACATATGCCACTATGCCTACTTTGTAGGGTGCTAGCAATTGAACCTAGGGCTTTATGCATGCTAGGTAAGCATTTTGCCACTTGAGCTCAGTGATCAAGTTGCTTGCCTAATAACACATACAAGGCCTTGGGTTTGGTTCCCAGCACCAGAGCTCTCCTCCCCCTACCCCAAAATAGATATCCTATTTGTCTTCCGTATTTTAAATTTGTTGTACTCTAGAAGTAGTATACACACATTTTATTCATATAAATGCAGATGGGCTTGAAAGAAGAATAAGTAAGCATCATTTTAGTCCAATATGAATAAGTATAGCATATTTTTTTTTTCTTTTTGGTCTTTTCAAGACAGAGTCTCCCTGTAGCCCAGCTGTCCTGGAACTCACTCTGTAGACCAGGCTGGCCTTGAACTTACAAAGATCTGCCTGCCTCTGCCTCCCAAGTGCTAGGCATGCACCACCATGCCTGGCAACATGCATACATTTTCTAACCCACATATGCAGAGAAGGATGGACCAAGATGTAGCCTATTTCTGATTTATTAACAACACATGAGACATATTAAGCATTCAACATTTATGTCTCAAATTAGCCACTCATGACTGAAACTATTCTGACTTTACTCATCCTTTCCATCCCCTTTCCAATATAAATCAAGTCAGAGCTACTGAGCAGGCTGATTGATTGGCAATATTCAGCTATTGGCCAGTATATCTATCCCCTTATTCAAATACATACATGTATGTTGGTTTCATGCATCTTCAATCTATTGAATAAAATAAAATATCTTTAAGAAAATAACGCTAGCAGGAGCTGAAACACAGACCCTGGAAGAATGCTGCTTACAGGCTTGCTCCCCTGGCCCATGCTCAGCCAGCTTTCCTTTACAATACAGGACCACCTGCCCAGGGGCAGCACCACCCACATGGGCTGGACCCTCCCACATCACTTAATAATCAAGAAAATGCCCTACAGACATGGCCACAGGCCAGTCCAATAAATAAATAAATAAATAAATAAATAAATAAATAAATAAAATAAAAATCCAAACACTTAAAAATTCACAATCTCTTTTATTTTTCTTTTTTCTTTTTTTTATTTTTTGGCCTTTTCGAGACAGGGTCTCCCTATTGCCCCAGCTGTCCTGGAACTCACTCTGTAGACCAGGGTGGCCTTGAACTCACAGAGATCCACCTGCCTCTGCCTCCCGAGTGCTAGGATTAAAGGCGTGCACCACCACGCCCGGCCACAATCTATTTTTATTTTATTTTATTTTATTTTATTTTATTTTATTTTATTTTATTTTTATTTTAGTCTTTTCGAGACAGGGTCTCCCTGTAGCCCCAGCTGTCCTGGAACACACTCTGTAGACCAGGCTGGCCTTGAACTCACAAAGATCTGCCTGCCTCTGCCTCCCAAGTGCTAGGATTAAAGGCGTGTGCCACCACACCCGGCCACAATCTCTTTTAAAAGTCTCTTAATTGTGGGCCCCTGTAAAATCCAAAACAAGTACTGTCTTATTTCAAAGGGAAGAATCAAGCACATGAAACAAAACCCAAATTCAGCAAAGTAGCTCAAGGCTGGACATCTGGGATTCACTCACAATCTTCTGGGCTCCAAAGGGTTTCCACAGCTCCCCTTCTCTGACTCTGCCATCCACAGCACACTCAGCTCATCTCGCAGACCCAGGCCAGCTCCATTCCACACCTGCTGCTGCTCTTGGTGGTCATCCCATGGTCCTGGCATCTCCACAAACTGGGGTCTCCACTGAAACTGAGGCTATACCTTCCCCCAGTGGGCTCTTCTGACCTCTCCTGGTGCAAAGCCTCAGCTTCTCTTCATGACCCCTGCAATCCTGGGGTCTTTACTGCAACCGAGGTGCACTTTCACCAAGGGAATTTCCTGGCCTCTCACAGTGCCAAGCCTCTCTGTGACCCCTTCAGCTTTAAACAGAACCATATAGGAGATGCTTAAACATTACCAAGTCCTGCTTCCAGCTTGAGGTGGAGGCGTGGGACCCCCTGGACCACAACTTCTGTGTGCTGACCCTGAGGAATTTCTTCCCAGAAGATTTCACCACAGTGATACTGATCTCTTGTTACTTTCAGCTGATTTTTCAGCCCCAGCTAACCAGAATCAATTGTCCCAGTACAACAAAGATTTTACTTCAGGTTCTGGTTTCTTATTACTTACAGCTGATTCTTCAGCCACAGCCAACCAGAAATCACAGATTCTCAATTTAAAAATATCATTTATTTAGGCTGTTTAGCCCTTTGAGGCTTCAGAAGTTAGGCCTCCATCATTTACAACTCTTTCAGCACAACTGTTCCAAGTTCCACAGCAATAAACTCTAAGCAAGCACTCAATGGCTTTTCCAGCCCAGAGTTCCAAAGGTTTCCACAATCCTCCTCAACAGCAATAGCCTACTCTCTGGTACCAATTTCTGTTCTAATGGCATTTCAATTGCTGTGACAAAACACTGACCAAAAACAACTTGGGGAGGAAAGGGTTTATTTTTCTTACATCTCCTGGGTCATAGTTCATCACAGTCTGCTTTCTACCCACCCAGGGTTGGCACCACCCACAATGGGCTAGGCCCTCCCACATGACTTAATAATCAAGAAAATGCCCTACAAATGTAATGTCCAGAATCCAAGACCCTCACAGACCACCAGGAGACACGACACCGATGCAAAGGCAGAGAATCTTTTATTCAGCAAGCTCGAGCTCTGGCCGTCCCCATACCTGGTGCAGCAGGACTGGGAATAGACCAGAGATTCCCTAGGAGCACTCTTTTAAAGGGAGAAACCATAAGCAGGGGTATCCATGCCGGCCCCCTGCAGTTAGTTCAAAAACATGTTTTTCCGACCCTTGCACAGGTCCCCTTCAGTTTGTTCAAAAACATGTTTTTCTGACCTTTACACAGGCCCCCTGCAGTTTATTTTTTAACCTTGTGGTATGTGGCAGTTCCCCTGGGGTGGGGGCCCCTGGGTGATCAGCAAAGATGTCTCAGACTCACAGTACTTCATTCCCCTATTTCTCTAGACACTGGGGAACAATGTTGTTCCCAAGAAGTATTATAAGTTTTCCTCCCCTTCTAGTTGAGTATATTGAGACCTCAAGACCATTAACTGGAGAGCCCCCAGTCTTTCTTTCATGAAGGCTGCCAACCTGTTCAGGATACAGGGTCCGAAGATCAATATTAACAATAAGACAATGAGGGGTCCCAACAGGGTCGATATTAATGTGGTAAGCCAAGGGGATCATTTGAACATACCCTCGAATCATCCCTGGTCCTGTTCTCTCTGTTTTTCTTTTGGCCAAACCTTCCCTTAATTTTTTCATGGAGTCATTTACTAGCCCTGAATCGTCAATATAAAAACAACACTCTTCTCCTAGGGCTGCACACAGACCTCCCTGTTGCGTGAGAATCAAGTCTAGCCCTCTCCTATTTTGCAGAACCACCTCATCCAGTGATGATAGTGACTCCTGGAGATGGGAGATTGATTTTTCAATTCTTTCCAGGTCTGAGTCTATGGGTATCCTTAACTTACCAAACTCTTGACCTTGTGACACTAGAGATGTGATTCCTGTTCCTGGTCCTGTTAGCCCCAGTCCTAGGAGCACTGCTAAGGATACTGCAGTTACCACCTCACATCTTGTCCTCTTAAAACCAGCTTCATATTGGCTCAGGAAGTCATCATCAGGGTGATAGGTTAGTCAGGGTAGCAGCTGCACTAAGACACAGTACCCTTTGGTCTGGTATAAAACAGTGCTGGGTACACATGGGGTTAGTCCAGTGGAGCAGGCCCACCAGGCATGGCTGGGAGGGACTAGGTACTGCCCTGTCTGATTAACTTGCAGTCTGGTTACAGAACTTGGGGATCTTCGCCCCAGGGGCTACCAGGAAGGTGCCAGTCCCAGACGCCTGCTGCAGAGGCCTGGGGAGGGAGTGTCTGCCTGTCGACAGATGGTGCCCTCGGTTGCAAGAGTGAAGTTGGCCATCATGGCTATCCCCTCATAGAAGGGGAGCCTAGCATCATAGCAGAGCCAGCAGGCCCTAGTTAGATCAGGTTGGGATATGTTTAAGACTTGGTATGATGACTCCACCAGCTCCCATAGGGGGACCGCTGGGGCAGGAGGGGCAGCAGTGGGAGTGTGTGCGGGCTTGGTGGAAATGCTGGAGGGCTCAGTCGGGCTTTCCTTTAGTTGGGTTAGCTGGGGGGTCTGCGGTTGTTCTCCCTTAGACTTTGGTCGTGGCCCTGCCAGGGTCCCACCGGACTCACGAGGAGCTGGATAGTAATGAAGGACCCAGGGTTCCACCCTGCAGGGTCATAACCTCTGATTCCCCAGGTTTTCCCCAAGACCCAATCTCCCTGTTGTTGTCTGTGGTTGATGAACTTGACTTTGAGCAACTTTACTTTGAGCAGACGAGACCCTAGCACCGTCGAACTTCCCTCTGTCAGGGAAATGACATCTCCTCCTTTAATTCCCCAGTAGGTAGTAGGTTCTATAGCTTTACAGCCCCACTCAACATAATAGAAATCTTCCAACCCCCTGCACTCTACTCTCTTGGTCTGGGGACATGCATAGAGATACTCAAAGGAGACAGCCCCGATTCTGTGCATAGGCACTCTGGTGTCTTTCTGCCACAACCCCATGAGTTGGTCCAATACCTGGAGGCCCATAGCTTGCACAAATTGAATTCTAGATCAGGCCACCAGGTGCTGAGCAGGGCTACTTTGGAGGTGGAATTCAGGATATCTCCAGTTTTGGTAGCCCTTATTACCCAGGTGAGGTTTAGAGGTTGGTGAGGGTTTTGGGGAAGGCCAGTTGACCCCACTAGAAAGGGTGCCACATAGAACAGTAAGAATAACATGATTAAGACTTATCAGTTCGGCAATCCTTGGTCAGTTTTAGCTTGAGTAGATTTGTGCTCTTACAGACTTTCCACCTCACTTCAGCGGGGTCTTGTGGTCCATTGTCCACCACGAAGGGATCCACTGGTTTGGTGTGTGAGTGATGTATCCAAAAGGCTATGTGTGGTAGGAGTGGTGAGCAAGATGACGGCGAAGGGTCCCTTCCACCAGGGCTCAAGGTTCCCTTGGCGAAATGTCTTCACATAGACCCAGTCTCTGGGTTGGAACCTGTGGGGCTCTGGAACAGGACCTGCCTCATGGAGAGCACGGAGTTTAGGCCAGACTTTGTCATGGGACCACCATACTGCGTCCACCTGAAGCAGCAAGTCCTTGTCATCTAGGGCAGAGAGTGCTTCTGACTGCAGGGTTGGGAAAAATAGGTGGGGGGTTCCCATACATGATTTCAAAGGGGGTCCTAGCTGATAGGGAAAGCTCCTTACTCTAAAGAGAGCACAGGGGAGGAGCCTCACCCGGTCCCCACTGCTCTCCAAGGTCGATTTGATTAAGGTCTCTCTTAGAGTTCTATCCATTCTCTCTACCTGCCCTGAGCTCTGGGGGCGGTAAGCACAATGTAGTTTCCAATCTGCCCCAATAAACTTAGCCACATCCTGACTTACCTGGGCAACAAAAGCAGGGCCACTGTCGGACCCAATTAGGGTGGGGAAGCCAGACCTGGGTAAGAGTTCCTCAAGAAGCTTCTTCGCTACTATTTTAGCTGTCTCTGTTTTTGTAGGGAATTGTTTGCTTCAGTCCATCCTGGAAAAGCATTTATAAAAACTAGGAGATATTTATACCCATACTCGCCAGGTTTTTTTTTTTTTTTTTTTCTGTATGTGTATCAATGTACTGTCTGCATGCAGGTCTGTGCACCCGTGTCGTGCAATGCCGCGGAGGTCAGAAGAGGGTCTCGGATTCCCCTGGAGCTGGAGTTCTCCTGGAATTGGAGTTTCAGACGGCTCTCGGCCGCCATGTGGGTGCTGGGGATCGAACCCGGGTCCTCTGTAAGAGCGGTCGGCGCTCTTAACCGCTAGGCCATCTCTCCAGCCCACTCGCCAGGTTTTATCTATGTGAAATCCACTTCCCAGTAAGCCCCAGGGCGTGTACCACGCTCTGGGGACCCCAAAGTTTTGTTCCCATTTTGGGCATTGGTTAGCTGGCACACTTTACAGGATTTGGCCGTTCCATCAGTAATCTGCCCTACATTTCTAAAGGTTGTCCTAGAGGTGTGGACCGCATCCCTCAGTCTCCTGCTCCCCATGTGTGTGGCCCGATGAATCCTGAAAATCAGTCCCTTAGCCAGGATGTGGGGAGCACTAGCTTCCCGTCCGCAGTGCACAACCATCCTTCAACAAACTGACTTAAGGGCAAGCTCTTAGCCCCTTTGCCGTCCTCCTTGGTGTAGGTTGGGTCATCAGGCAACACTGGGTCTTGTGCCTTGGGTAAGGTTAAAGCCAGAACTTGAGCATCCGGGGTTCTTTCAGCTGCTTCTTTGGCTGCCTTGTCGGCCAGGTGATTTCCTTTCACGGTGGCGGGCTGGCCACCTCTCTGGTGGCCTGGATAGTGTATGATTGCTACCCGGTGAGGAAGCCATACCACACACAGGAGATTTAGAATTTCCTCCTTGTTCTTAATCCTCTTGCCTTCCGATGTAAGCAGACCTCTTTCCTTATATATAGCTCCATGCACATGGGCAGTGGCAAATGCATACCTACTGTCGGTGTGTATGTGTTAACAGTCTGTCCTTTCCCCATAGTTAACGCTTGTGCCAGGGCAATCAATTCAGCCTTCTGAGCTGATGTCTGGGGGACAAGGCTTGCGACCAGATTACCTAGGTATTGGAGGTCACCGCAGCTCCTGCTTTTGAATGCCACCCTACACAAAACTGCTCCCGTCCATATACCATGCCTGGTCTGCCTTGGCGAAGGGCTCATCTTGCAGGTCAGGCCTTATGCTGTGCACCTGGGCCAGGATATCTTTACAGTCGTGTGCAGGCAATTCCATGTCCGAGTTGGGTAGGAGCATCACTGGATTCAAAGAGGTTGGTGACTGAAACTTTTATTCGCCCAGGGTTCATCAGCAACAACTGGAAATGGGTCACTTGGGCGTTGCTGAGCCATCTGTCATACGGTTGTTTAAGGACCCCCTTGATGCATGCAGTGTAGTCACCACCAAATTTTGCCCCATAGTTAACTTATCAGCATCTTTTACTAGCAGTGTGGTAGCTGAAATTATTCTTAGGCATGGGGGCCATCCCGATGCCACTGAGTCCAGTCTCTTGGACAGGTATGCCACTGGCCTCTTCCATGGTCCCAAAGTTTGCACCAGGACTCCCTTTGCCACCCCCTTATGCTCACCCATGAATAGGTGGAAGGGCTTAGTAATGTCTGGGAACCCTAGGGCTGGAGCAGCCAACGCCTCCTTGATCTTTTCAAAAGCCCCTTGGTGCTCCTTAATCCATGAAAAGTTCTCAGTCTCTTTGATGTTGGCATACAGGGGTCTTGCCAGCTCTGCAATCCTGGGGATCCACAGTCTACAAAACCCCGTTGCTCCCAGAAATTCCCTCGCCTGTCGAGGGGTCCTTGGTCTAGGGATGTTGAGGACTGTCTCCTTTCTAGCTGTTGATTACCAGCATTGACCCTCCTTCAGAATGTACCCAAGGTATATTACCTCTGTCCTGCAGAGTTGGGCCTTCTTGGCAGAGGCATGATACCCTAGGTCTCCCAAGGTCTGCAAGAGTTCCTTAGTAGCTCTGGTACACTCTGGTTCTGAGGCTGCAGCAATTAAGAGATCATCCACATACTGGAGAATGGTAATACCTGGGTTAGCCATTCGGAATTCACCCAGGTCCTCATGTAGGGCCTTGTTGAAGATGGTTGGGGAGTTCTTAAAACCTGGAATAGCCAGGTCCAGGTCAACTGTCCGCTTATTCCCCCTTCTGGGTCTGGCCATTCAAAGGCGAAGTATTCCTGGCTTTTAGGGGCCAGTGGGAGACTGAAGAAAGCATCTTTTAGATTCAGGACTGAGTACCAAGTGTGGTTCAGGGGCAGCGTGCTCAGGAGGGTGTGTGGTTGGGGACAGTTGGGTGTATGTCTATCACCCTCTTATTTACCTCCCTCAAGTCCTGAATGGAGCAATAGTCTGATGAACTGGGTTTCCTCACAGGTAACAATGGTGTGCTCCAGGCTGACTGGCAGGGCCTCAGTATTCCGTGGGCCAAGAGTTTACGGATATGGGGGGTGATCCCTTGCTTGGCCTCCAAGGGCATGGGATATTGCTGCACCTGGGCGGGGTCTACCCCTGGCTTGAGTTCTACTTACACCAGGGTCCTGTGTTTGGCCAGCCCCATGCCTCCAGTCTCTGCCCAAGCCAAAGGATAGTCTTTCAACCATTTTTGTACAGCACTCTCGCTAGCAACGGGTAGCTCATGGAGGCGGTATTCAGTCTCTGAAGGGGCAATCAGAGTCAATACTTGGATAGGTTTATCCGCTCCATCCAAAATGTGGGCCTATTTTTGGTCAAAATGAATCTGGGCTCCCATCTCAGTCAATAGGTCCCTGCCCGATCATGGGTAGGGGCATCCTGGCAGTACCATGAAGGAGTGAGTCACGTGTCCTGTTCCCAGATCCACCATCTGCTTAGTGGTCCATGAGCAGGGTTTGGCTCCGGTTGCCCCTTGATCCCAGGTTTTTTCCGAGGTCATGGGTCCATTGGCTCTTATGAGCACAGAATGTTGTGCCCTGGTATCAACATGAAATCTCATGGGTCACCCCCCTCCACTTTAAGCATTAACCTTGGCTCAGGGGAGGGGGTCTGAACCCCGACTCCCTCAGTCTTCCTTCTCCATGACCAGTATATTTGCCCGTGACTTCTTCAGGGGGTATTCCCTGGCCCAATGTCCCTACTCCTTACAGTAGGCACATTTTGATTCTTACCTAGCAGAGGCTTCTGATCTCTTTTGTTTCCTCCTCCCACTATGTCTTGGAGCTGGCGCTGTCTCTCCTGATAATCTGGAGCACTAGTCGCTAACAACACCCTGGTGAGGTCCCGATTCAATACTTTGCCCGTTTTCAGCTGCTTTTCTTCCATAGTGTCCCGGCTGTTGTAGACCTTCTCTGCCATCTCTATTAGGTCCCATAGGGACTTCTCTCCTAACCTGTCTTGCCTTTGCAACTTTTTTCTAATATCTGGTACAGATTGATTAATAAAGGCCAAAGCTACTGTTCCTGAGTTCTCCTCTTGTTTGGGGTCTACGTGAGTATACCACCGAAAGGCCTCTATAATACATTCAAGGAAACTAGCTGGACTTTCATCAGTCATCTGTCTAATATCGTACACTTTGGCCAAATTGGTGGGCCGCCAGATGGCTGCCTTGAGAGCCATCAGAGCCCAGTGGTAACTTTGGAGATGCCCCTTACCTTCTGCCGTATCATAGTCCCATGCAGGTCTCCTAAGGGGAAAGCCTTCATCTATGAGAACGGGATCCTGAGTTGGGGTCCCATTATCTCCTAGGACATTTTTCTGGACTTCCAGAATGATCCATTCTGGCTCCTCAGTGGTGAAGAGGAACGGTAAAAGCTGTTGGCAGTCGTCCCAAGTGGGTGGATGGGAAAAAGAACAGTATCTAACAGATCAATAAGGTCTCTAGGGTTTTCAGAGAACCTGGCGTTCTGCAACCTCCAGTTGTACAAAGCAGAGGTCACAAAGGGCCAGTAGTGGTGAGGTTGGTTCCCAGCCTGATCAACAGGTCCCGTTGCCCACAGGGGCAGGATGGTTGAGTCGGCCACAGGGTGACCCTCTGCCTCCAGCATCATGGCTCAGCCTGTAAGGAGGGTGTGGGAAGAGGATTTCCCCCAGGGTGCTGTCCTGCAAAACAGGATAAAGGGGGATCAAGGTGGATGTAGTCTTAGGGGGTTCGCGGTCTTTGACTGACGACTTCAGCTCCTCTGGGACAGATAGGTGGGGGAATGTTGAGAGGGGGCTGGGGGAGTGGTAGAGGTGGAATTGGAGACAGAGGGTGGAAGGAAGGGCTTGATCCATGGGAAGGGTCTGGTGACCAGGGTCTTCCAGACCATGATGTATGTAATCTGGTCCGGACTCCCATGTCTTTGCTGATAGATCTCATCTTCCACCTGTGCAATCAAAGGGTAAAGGAGCCTTCGGGTGGCCAGCTGACTCCAAACATGGTCCACTCCATTCTACAGAGGTTAGTCATCTTCCCCTTTTGGACATGTACTGACATATCCTGTGCTCACTTTCTCACATTCTTAAAATGAAGAACCAGCTCAAGGAGGGGGTGGGGGGGGTCGAGGCAGTTTTGTGCCATAGCAGCCATCAAAGTCAGGGTCACAAAGACACTCAGGCAGACTATCATGCACACAAGGACAGCACACACACACACACACACCATCCAGGTTTAGACTCACATGGTATAAGAAACCAAACACTCGGGTTGTGGTAGCAGTGCTGGCGAAAATGAAAGTAATTGGAGAAGCAAGGAGACGGCAGAAGTCCTCACCTCTGCCCCTCTGAGGACCTGACAGGCAGGAATCTCTCTCCCGCCCTGACCTGATGGGCGGGAATCTCTCCTGCCCTTGGCCTGGGGAAGTCACCCAAAGGCCCACAGTCTGCACCCCCCAGTGCGGCCACTGTAGGTTCAAATTGACTGCTGAAACAGACACCCAGGATAAAGTTGCAAGCAAAAGAGCAACAGGAGAGCCAGGCCACCATGCCCTTAATCCTAGCACTTGGGAGGCAGAAGCAGGCGGATCTTTGTGAGTTCAAGGCCAGCCTGGTCTACAGAGTGAGTTCCAGGACAGCTGGAGCTACAGGGAAACCCTGCTGGAAAATACCAAAAAAGGAGAAAGAGGATGTAGAGACAGATGGGACACACAAAGATGCTTACTGGCTAGCTCAGATTCTCTGGGTTGGGGGCACTGAGGGCCTGGGGGGATCCTGGATGAGCCCCCAAAAGTAATGCCCAGAATCCAAGACCCTCACAGACCACCAGGAGACACGATGCCAATGAAAAGGCAGAGAATCTTTTATTCAGCAAGCTTGAGCTCAGGCCGTCCCCATATCTGGTGTAGCAGGACTGGGAAGAGCCCTGAGACTCCCTAGGAGCACTCTTTTAAAGGGAGAAACTGCAAGTCAGGGGTATCCATGCCAGCCCCCTGCAGTTTGTTCAGAAACATGTTTTTCTGACCATTGCACAGGCCCCCTGCAGTTTATTTTTAATCTTGTGGTATTGTAATGCCCAGAATCCTAGATCCTCACAGACCACAAGGAGATGGGACACCAATGCAAAAGCAGAGAATCTTTTATTCAGCAAGCTCGAGCTTGGGGTGTGCCCATACCTGGCACAGCAGGACTGGGAAGAGCCTGGAGACTCACTATGAGCGTTCACTGCAAGGGGGGGGGGGGCTCCATGCCTTGGCATTACATGATTGGTGGGTTTATACAACTCAGCAAAAGGTCTGGCAGGGCTAGGCTGTGGGCTTGTAAAAACACCAAGGGCTGGGGGAAAGGGGGGTAAGTTTCAGGGCGCAGCTTCCTGGAATTTTTGTTTCAAAAACATGTTTTTCAGACCCTTGAACAGACCCCCTGCAGTTTATTCAAAAACATGTTTTTCAGACCCTTGCACAGACCCCTGCAGTTTATTCGAAAACATGTTTTTCTGACCCTTGCACAGGCCACCTGCAGTTTTTATTTTTAACCTTGTGGTATGTGGCAGTTCCTTTTTTTCCCCTGAGATGGTGGCTTTTGAGTGAACAGTAAAATGTCTCGGGCCCCATGGTACTTCAGTATGTGGCAGTTCCCCTGGGGTGGGGTCCCCTGGGTGATCAGCAAAGATGTTTCAGACTCACAGCAAGATGTCTCAGACTCACAGTACTTCAAGAAAACTTGTTCCCAAGTGTCTAGAGAAATGGGAAAATGAAGTAGTCTGAGACATCTTGCTCTGACTCTGAAACATCTTTACTGATCACCCAGGGGACCCAATCCCAGGGGAATTGCCACATACTACAAGGTTAAAAATAAACTGCAGGAGGCCTGTGCAAGGGTCAGAAAAACATGTGTTGGGTTTTTTTTTTTTTTATGTGTATGAATGTACTGTCTGCATGTAGGTTTGTGCACCCGTGTCATGCAATGCTGTGGAGGTCAGAAGAGGGCATTGGATTCCCCTGGAACTGGAGTTAAAGACGGTTCTCAGCCACCATGTGGGTGCTGGGGATCGAACCCAGGTCCTCCACAAGAGCATTCGGCGCTCCCAACCGCTAGGCCATCTCTCCAGCCCCAGAAAAACATGTTTTTGAAGAAACTGCAGGGGGCTGGCATGGATTACCAGCCCCCCCCCCCCTTGCAGTTTCTCCCTTTAAAAGAGTGCTCCTAGGGATTATCAGGGCTCTTCCCAGTCCTGCTGCTCCAGGTACGGGGACGGCCTGAGCTCAAGCTTGCTGAATAAGATTCTCCGCCTTTGCACTGGCATCATGTCTCCCGGTCGTCTGTGAGGGTCTTGGATGCTGGGCATTACACAAACATGGCCACAATCCAATGGAGACAATTCCCCAATTGAGGCTTCCTCAACGTAGGTGTGTCAAATTGACAGTAAAGCTATCCGGCACACATAACATGCTGGGTTCACAGTTGAGTGGGACTTTTTGTAACAATTCTCCCCCATCAGCCTACATAGTACCTCTGGCACTATGAAGTCTAGCCAACAAGGAGAACTCTTCCAGCGCAGTCTCAGCTTGATTTCTGTGTACTGCGATTATGCTATGTGGTGTCTTCACCATTAGGAACTTTCCATATCGTACTAGTGTGCAACCAAGAGCAGTGGCCTTGGCTTGTGTGGGGAAGGGTGGCTGAGTCCTCCCTGACCAACAACCTGTAAAGAGGCAGCCCACTCTGGCACTGGTATTCTTACCCAATGGCCATATGACCTCTTAGGATACCCTGTTCCACTCATACAGGGTGTCTTTATTCAAACTCTTTACTGTTTTCATTATTCTCCTGGATGTTGTTCCAAATCCACAACACTTTTTTTTTTGAGACAGGGTCTCCCTTTAGTCCCAGGCTGGACTTGAACTCAAAGAGATCCACCTGCCTCTGCCTCCCAAGTGCTGGATCAAAGGCATGTACCAACATGCCTGGCTACAATACCTTTTTTAAATGTATTATCTTTATTTATTTATTTTTATTTTATTTATTTATTTGTTTATTTTTGTCTTTTCAAGACAGGGGCTCCCTGTAGCCCCAGCTGTCTTGGAACTCACTCTGTAGACCAGGCTGGCCTTGAACTCACAAAGATCCACCTGCCTCTGCCTCCGGAGTGCTAGGATTAAAGGCATGCACCACCATGCCTGGCATATTATCTTTATTTTATGTGTACTCTCTGCATATATGTAAGTGCCCCCATGTCCTGAAATGCCTGAGGAGGTCAGAAGAGGGTGTCAGGTCCCCTGGAACTGGAGTTACAGTTGTTAGCCACTATGTGGGTGCTGGAAATCAAACCTGGATCCTCTGTAAGAAGTGGTTTTTTTTTTTGGTCTTTTCGAGACAGGATCTCCCTGTAGCCCCAGCTGTCCTGGAACTCACTCTGTAGACCAGGCTGACTTTGAACTCACAAAGATCCGCCTGCCCCTGCCTCCCAAGTGCTAGGATTTAAAGGCGTGCACCACCAAGCCCGGCTCGAACAGTGTTCTTAACTGCTGAGCCATGTCTCCAGCCCTCAAGTCTGCAACACTCTTAAGAGTCAGCATCATATAATGAAACGTTTCTATAGAGGGTAGGCAGGATCTATGAAGAGCTACTGCTATCAATACCAAGCAAGTATGACTTGGTCTTGGGACCAGGTAGCTAAGGAGTTATCAAAGAAAAAGGAGAGCCCAATATAGCAATGTATGAAAAACATATCTGCCTTTAATTCCAGCACTCAGGAGGGAGATGCAGGCAGATCTCTGGGAGTTCAAGGCCAGCCTGGTCTACAGAGCGAGTTCCAGGTCAGCTGGGGCTACACAGGGAGACCTTGTCTCAAAAAGAAAAGAAAAACCAAAACCTCAACAACTAGCAAAATCTGAATAGTGACAAACACCACAGGATAAGCAACCTAGTCCCTTACAAAAAGTTTCTATGGGAAAGAGAGATTCAGTCTTCTTCTTTAAGGCTCCAGTGGATAAAACCACACTGAAGGATATTTGAGGATTCACACCCAATTCTATAGGCGAGTGTGCCTCTGTGTGTGTGTGTGTGTGTGTGTGTGTGTATGGAACTGACAGAATTGGAAAAAAGTAATCCTCTGTTCATATATCATATATATATATATATATTACATGTATATCTATATTAAAGTATAGGAAATTTGGTGGGAGGTTACTAAGGGGGGTACAGATACAGGAGATCTAAATATAAAAATGTATTATATGAAATTCACAAAGCTTCAATTAAAAATGGAAAAAACTTCGAACAACTTTTAGATAAATCAAAACTATGTAACAATAAAAATAGATCATTTCAAGGCCTGGTCTACAGAGCAAGTTCCAGAACAGCTGAGGCTACAGGGAGACCCTGTCTCCAAAAGACAAAAAAAATACATAAATCATTTTGGGGGATGGAGAGAAGGCTCAGCAGTTAAGAGCACTGATTGCTCTTGCAAAGGACCTGGGTTCAATTCCCAGTACCCACATGGTGGCTAAGAACCATCTTTAAGCCGGGCATGGTGGTGCAGAGGCAAGTGGAAATCTCTGAGTTCAAGGCCAGCCTGGTCTACAGAGTGAGTTCCAGGCCAGCTGGGGTTACAGGGAGACCCTGTCTCAAAAAAAAAAAAAAAGTGACGAATGTATACTATATACACAGTGTATATAGTTTATGTTATTATTCTGCATGGTCTGAAAATGATCTACAATAGCCATACTTTGGGGCTTTGAATTAGTGAATTTATTAAATATTCAGCAAGCAAAAGTAAAAGAATAAATAGCCAGGCGTGGTGGTGCACGCCTTTAATCCTAGCACTTGGGAGGCAGAGGCAGGCGGATCTTTGTGAGTTCAAGGCCAGCCTGGTCTACAGAGTGAGTTCCAGGACAGCTGGGGCTACAAGGGAGACCCTGTCTCAAAAAGACAAAAAAATAAAATAAAATAAAATAAAATAAAATAAAATAAAATAAAATAAAATAAAATAAAATAAAATAAAATAAAATAAAATAAAAATAAATAGCAAGTAACAAACAGAAGCAGTAGCCAGGCATGGTGGCACACGCCTTTAATCCTAGCACTTGGGAGGCAGAGGCAGGCGGATCTATAGACCAGGCGGAGTTCAAGGCCAGCCTGGTCTATAGAGTGAATTCCAGGACAGCTGGGACTACAGGGAGACCCTGTCTTGAAAAGACAAACAAAACAAAACAAAAAAAACCCAGAAGCAGTAGATAGCAAAACATCTTCAAATCTAGCACTCAAAACAGCCAGGAGAAATTGATTAGGAAATCCCCATCTAGACAGCCTGTGAAGTTCCTGAGAGAGCAGAGCATCCATCCCTTTGGGTGAGACAGTCAACATCAAATCATCCAGCTTAAATCATCCAGCAGAAACCAAGCAGACAAGCTGAGGCAGTCAGCTGTAGCTCCCAACTGGAAGAGTCCTGGGAAGAGAGTCCTGTTTGTCCATGGACGAGCTTGTCACGGCTGACCTTTGCTTCCTATTCCCGGTGCAGGCAATTTTATACCATGAGATAAATAGTAACCTTTGTTGGAAATGGTTTACCTTCTAGCTGTTTCCAAAGACACAGCATTTTTATCTTGGGCTGTTCTGCTGTTCTCTTCCCTCTCGGCACAGAATTGGAGGGACCAGCCTATTCATGGACAAGGAACCTTAGAGGAAACTGAGAAACACATGCTTGCATCTCAAGTGGGGTGTGGGGAGGCAACCCCACTTCCATAGCTTCTCAGTGAGCTCAAACAGCACATAACTTACCAATATATTTACATTATAGTTATGCACCATAATATAATACACATTATACAAAGTATATCATAGATGTATTAAAGATGTAAAAAAAAAGATTTAAGAAGGGAGAAAAATTATTTCCCACTTAGAGGAAATAATGTTATTTTTGTTAGACATGCAGCCATGATAATGTTATTTTTTTCACTACTAAAATACATGCCTTTCTGTATTTTAGTGGTGAAAAAAATAACTCTGTGACTGGTATGTTCCTTGAAGGAGTATAGTGAGATGAAGGAGCTCAGAGCACAGTGTTGTGAAAGCCATGCTTAGGGTCTGGGACTTTATCCTGAGAACAGTAGAAAGGCATTTTTGGGTGATGCGGCCACTAAGCATTACAATTCTGGCTAGAGGTTGGACAGTGAAGAGAAGAGGGAGCTTATTTTGGTATGCAATATTACAGTTCTCTAGGCACCATCTATCATCATTTTCGAATGGTGGTGGTAAGATGAGCAGATTAAACAGGGTTTGTTGATGACTGGAATTAATATGCAGTAAGGTAGGAAAGTGGCAAAGTTTACAAAAGCAAACAGGGTGGATGCTGAGATGGGAACACTAGGAGTGTGGCAAGTTTCAGGGAAAGGGACAGGGACTTTATGTAGCTGGAATGACCTAATGAGGAAGCAAAGTTAAATTGTGCAGTAATGGGCTCTCCTCACTAGAAAAATTCAAATCAGACTGGAAACCTTTCTGGTAAGTAAAAAATGTTCTAGTTGAGCGTGGTGGTGCACGCCTTTAACCCTAGCACTTGGGAGGCAGCGGCAGGAGGATCTCTATGAGTTCAAGGCCAGCCTGGTCTACAGAGTGAGTTCCAGGCCAGCTGGGGCTATAGGGAGACCCTGTTAAAAAAAAAAAAAAAAAAAAAAAAAGACAGAGGTGTGTGCCACCACACCCAGTGTCAATGATAATTCTTGAAGGTGATAGTTTCTTTCTTTTTTTAATTTATTTATTTTTTATGTGTATAAATATACTGTCTGCATGTAGGTTGGTGCACCCGTGTCATTCAATGCTGTGGAGGTCAGAAGAGGGCGTCAGATTCCCCTGGAACCGAAGTTAAAGACGGTTCTCAGCCGCCATGTGGGTGCTGGAATGTTCAGAGGCACAAGCCAAGGACACTTTTTTTTTTTTTTTTTTTTTTTTTTTTTTTTATTATTTTCATTTATTTTCTGCGTGTATGAATGTACTGACACTGATCCCAACTCTGTTGCATCCCGGTCGATGCCTGCCTATGCCTCTGCGGTGGCTCAGAAGAGGGTTCTGTTCAGATTCACCTGGAGTGGAGTTCTCCTGGAAATTGGAGTTTCAGGACGGCTCTCGGCCGCCATGTGGGTTTGTGGATCGAACCCGGGTCCCCTGTAAGGGAGCAGTTGTGCTTCTACTTAACCCGCTAGGGCCATCGCTCCAGCAATTTTTTTTTTTTTTTTTTCTTTTTTTTTTTAAACAGGGTCTCCCTAAAGCCCCAGATGGCTGCGGAACTCACTCTGTAGACCCGGCTGGCCTTGACTCCTAGAGATCCCCTGCAGCTGTCCTCTTTCCTCCCCTAGTGCTCATCGGGATTAAAGGCGTGCACCCACCACGCTCCAACTACGCAACATTTTTTACTTACCAGAAAGGTTTCCAGTCTGATTTGAATTTTTCTAGTGAGGAGAGCCCATTACTGCACAATTTAACTTTGCTTCCTCATTAGGTCATTCCAGCTACATAAAGTCCCTGTCCCTTTCCCTGAAACTTGCCACACTCCTAGTGTTCCCATCTCAGCATCCACCCTGTTTGCTTTTGTAAACTTTGCCACTTTCCTACCTTACTGCATATTAATTCCAGTCATCAACAAACCCTGTTTAATCTGCTCATCTTACCACCACCATTCGAAAATGATGATAGATGGTGCCTAGAGAACTGTAATATTGCATACCAAAATAAGCTCCCTCTTCTCTTCACTGTCCAACCTCTAGCCAGAATTGTAATGCTTAGTGGCCGCATCACCCAAAAATGCCTTTCTACTGTTCTCAGGATAAAGTCCCAGACCCTAAGCATGGCTTTCACAACACTGTGCTCTGAGCTCCTTCATCTCACTATACTCCTTCAAGGAACATACCAGTCACAGAGTTATTTTTTTCACCACTAAAATACAGAAAGGCATGTATTTTAGTAGTGAAAAAAATAACATTATCATGGCTGCATGTCTAACAAAAATAACATTATTTCCTCTAAGTGGGAAATAATTTTTCTCCCTTCTTAACTCTTTTTTTTTGTACATCTTTAAATACATTATGATATACTTTGTATAATGTGTATTATATTATGGTGCATAACTATAATGTAATTATATTGATAAGTATGTGCTGTTTGAGCTCACTGAGAAGCTATGGAAGTGGGGTTGCCTCCCCACACCCCACTTGAGATGCAAGCATGTGTTTCTCAGTTTTTTCCCTCTAAGGTTCCTGTCCATGAATATGGCCTGGTCCGCCAATTCTGTGCCGAGAGGAGTGGAGAACCGCATGAACTCGCCCACGAGGAAAACTTGCGGTGTCTTTGGATAACAGCTGACGGTAAACCCATTTCCACAACAAAGGTTACATTTATCTCATGGTATAAAATTGCCTGCACCGGGAATAGGAAGCAAAGGTCAGCCGTGACAAGCTCGTCCATGGACAAACAGGACTCTCTTCCCAGGACTCTTCCAGTTGGGAGCTACAGCTGACTGCCTCAGCTTGTCTGCTTGGTTTCTGCTGGATGATTTAAGCTGGATGATTTGATGTTGACTGTCTCACCCAAAGGGATGGATGCTCTGCTCTCTCAGGAACTTCACAGGCTGTCTAGATGGGGATTTCCTAATCAATTTCTCCTGGCTGTTTTGAGTGCTAGATTTGAAGATGTTTTGCTATCTTTACTGCTTCTCGGGTTTTTTTGTTTTGTTTGTTGTCCTTTCAAGACAGGGTATCCCTGTAGTTCCACCTGTCCTGAGAATTCATCTCTTTATAGACCAGGCTGGCCTTGAACGCCGCCTGGTCTCATAGATCCGCTGCCTCTGCCTCCCAAGTGCTAGGATTTTTTAAAGGCTGTTGTGCCCACCATTGCCTGGCGACTGCTCTGTTTGTGTACTGGGCTATTGATTCTTATCGACTTTTTAGTTTCTTTTATTTATTTTATTTTTATTTTATTTTATTTTATCTTATTTTATTTTATTTTTTTTATTTTTTTGTCTTTTGAGACAGGTCTCCCTTTGTAGCCCCAGCTGTTCCTGGGAACTCATCGTTAGCCCAGGCTGGCCTTGAACTCACCCAAGATCCGCTCTGCCTCGCCTCCCAAGTGGCTAGAATTACAAGGCGTTTCGAACCACCCCCGCCTGGCTATTTCTCTTTTACTTTTGTTGCTAATATTTAATACAATTCACTAATTCAAGCCCCCAACAAATTATGGCTATTTGCAGATCATTTCAGACCTGCAGGATAACAAAGAATAATAAACTATATACACTGTGTATATAGTATACATTCGTCACTTTTTTTTTTTTTTGAGGGGGACAGGTAGATCAGCGTGGTCTCCCTGTAACCCCCAGCTGGCCTGGACACTCACCTCTGTAGACCATGGCTGGCCTTGAACTCACGGAGATCTGCTTGTCTCTGTCTCCATGTGCTGGGATTACATCATGCCCAGCTTAAAAGATGGGTTCTTAGCCACCATGTGGGTACTGGGGGATTGAACCCAGGCTCCTTGCAAGAGCAATCAGTGCGTTTAAACTGCTTGAGCCTTCTCTCCATCCCCAAAAATTTAGTTATTGTTGTTTGTCCTGGAGACAGGGGTCTCCCGTTAGTCCCAGTGTTGTTCTGGAACTTGCTCTGTAGACCGGCCTTGAACAGGAATCTATTTTTATCGGTTACAGAGTTGTGGATTTTACTCTAAAAGTTTGTTCGAAGTGTTTCCATTTGTAATTGAAGCTTTTGAATTCATATAATATCATTTTTAGATTAGATCTTCCTGTATCTGTACCCACCCTTAGTTAAACCTCCCACCAAATTTCCATACTTATCTAGATATACCTGTAATATTATTATATAACTATATGATATATGAACCGAGGCATTACTTTTTTCCAATTCGTCAGTTCCATACACACACCCACACACACACACCACAACAGAGGCACCCTCGCCTATAGAATTGGGTGTGAATCCTCAAATATCCTTCAGGGGTTTTATACACTGGAGCCTAAAGGAGACTGAATCTCTCTTTCCCATAGAAACTTTTTGTAAGGGACTAGGTTGCTTATCCTGTGGTGTTTGTCACTATTAAGATTTGCTTAATGTTTGTTGAGGTTTGGTTTTCTTTTCTTTTTGAGAAAAGGTCTCCCTGTGTAGCCCCAGCTGCCTGAACTCGCTCTGTAGACCAGGTGCCTTGAACTCACAAAGACTATGCTTGCATCTATCCCTCCTGAGTGCTGGAATTAAAGGCAGATATGTTTTTCATACATTGCTATATTGGGCTCTCCTTTTTCTTTGATAACTCCTTAGCTACCTGGTCCCAAGACCAAGTCATACTTGCTTGGTATTGATAGCAGTAGCTCTTCATAGATCCTGCCTACCCTCTATAGAAACGTTTCATTATATGATGCTGACTCTTAAGAGTGTTGCAGACTTGCGGGGCTGGAGACAGGCCCTCAGCCGTTAAGATACACTGTTCGAGCCGGGGGGCTTGGTGGTGGCACGCCTTTAAATCCTCGAACTTGGGAGGCAGGGGCAGGCCGGATCTTGTGAGTTCAAGGCCAGGCTGGTCACAGAGTGAGTTCCAGGACAGGTTGGGGCTACAGGGAGATCCTTGTTCGAAAAGACCACAAAAAAAACCAAACAAAAAAAAAAAAAAACCCAGGTTTGATTTCCAGCACCCAATAGTGGCTAACATCTTTCTCATCTGTAACTCCAGTTCCAGGGGACCTGACACCTCTTCTTGACCTTCTCAGGCCACACAGGCATGGGGGCGGCACTTGGGGGCACTTACATATCTGCAGAGAGTACCAATAATAAAGAGAAATGCCAGGAATGGTGGTGCATGCCTTAATCCTAGCCACTCCGGAGGCAGAGGCAGGTGGATCTTTGTGAGTCTCAAAGGCCACCTGGGTACAGAGTGAGTTCACAGACAGCTGGGGCTCACAGGGGCAGCCTCCTGTCTGAAAAGACAAAAATAAACAAATAAATAAATTAACTAATAAAAATAAAATAAATAAAGATAATACATTAAATAATGGGCTATTGTAGCCAGGCATGTTGGTACATGCCTTTGATCCAAGCACTTGGGACGGCAGGACAGTGTGGATCTCTTTGAGTTCAAAAGTCCGCTCTGGGACTCAAAGGGAGACCCTTCTCAAAAAACAAGTGTTGTGGATTTGGAAACAACATCCAGGAGTAATAATGAAAACAGTAAAAGAGTTGAACAAAGACACCCCGTCTGCGTGGAACACAGGGTATCCTAGAGGTCATTCTGGCCATTGGGTCAAGAATAACCAGTGCCCGAGGTGGGCTGCTCTTTACCGGTTGTTGGTCAGGGAGGGACTCCAGCCACCCTTCCCCACCAAAGCCAAGGCCACTGCTCTTGGTTGCACACTAGTACGATATGGAAAGTTCCTAATGGTGAAGACACCACATAGCATAATCGCAGTACACAGAAATCAAGCTGAGACTGCGCTGGAAGAGTTCTCCTTGTTGGCTAGACTTCATAGTGCCAGAGGTACTATGTAGGCTGATGGGGGAGATAGAATTGTTCAAACAAGTCCCCCACTCAACTGTGGACCCCGCATGTTATGCTGTGCCGGATAGCTTTTTACTGTCATTTTTTGACACACCTACGTTGAGGAAGCCTCAATTGGGGACTGGCTCCATTGGTGTGGCCATGTTTGTGTAATGCCCAGCATCCAAGACCCTCACAGACCACCGGGAGACATGATGCAGATGCAAAGGCAGAGAATCTTTTATTTAGCAAGCTTGAGCTCAGGCCGTCCCCGTACCTGGAGCAGCAGGACTGGGAAGATTCCTGATATACTATGGATCACTCTTTCTAAAGGGAACGGAGGAGAAACGCAAAGGGGGGGTGGGGGCTGGTCATCATATTGCAGCCCCTGAAGTTTCTTCAAAAAACAGTTTTTCTGGGGCGGGAGATATGGTCATCCCTAGCGGTGGGAGCGCCGCTGCTCTTGTGGACGGACCTGGGTTCGATTCCCAGCACCCACATGGTGGCTGAGAACCGTCTTTAACTCCAGTTCCCTGGGAATCCAATGCCCTCTTCTGACTCCACAGCATTATTGCATGACACGGCTTGCACCAAACCTACATTGCATGACAGTACATTCATACACATAACAAAAAAAATACTAACCCAACCACTGTTTTTCTGACCCTTGCACAGGCCTCCTGCAGTTTATTTTTAACCTTGTAGTATGTGGCAATTCCCCTGGGATTGGGTCCCCTGGGTGATCAGTAAAGATGTTTCAGAGTCAGAGCAAGATGTCTCAGACTACTTCATTTTCCCATTTCTCTAGACACTTGGGAACAAGTTTTCTTGAAGTACTGTGAGTCTGAGACATCTTACTGTGAGTCTGAAACATCTTGCTGTGAGTCTGAAACATCTTTGCTGATCACCCAGGGGACCCCACCCCAGGGGAACTGCCACATACTGAAGTTACAATGGGGGGCCCAGGACATTTTACTGTTCACTCAAAAGCCACCATCTCAGGGGAAAAAAAGGAACTGCCACATACCACAAGGTTAAAAATAAAAAAACTGCAGGTGGCCTAGTGCAAGTGTCAGAAAAAAACCATGTTTTCGAATAAACGCAGGGGTCTTGTGCAAGGTCTGAAACAAATCGTTTTCACTAAACTGCAGGGGTGAGTCTGTTCAAGTGGTCTGAAAAATATGTTTTTGAAACAAAAATTCCAGGAAGCTGTGCCCTGAAACTTACCCCCCTTTCCCCCAGCCCTTGGTGTTTTTACAAGCCCACAGCCTAGCCCTGCCAGACCTTTTGCTGAGTTGTCTTAAAATCCCCACCAATCATGTAATCCACAGTGCACTGGAGCCCCCCCCCCCCTTGCAGTGAACGCTCATAGTGAGTCTCCAGGCTCTTCCCAGTCCTGCTGTGCCAGGTATGGGCACACCCCAAGCTCGAGCTTGCTGAATAAAAAATTCTCTACTTTTGCATCTGTGTCATGTCTCCTGGTCGTCTGTGAGTGTCTTGGATTCTGGGCTTTACAAATACAAAGAAAAAAAATACAACCGCAGGGGGCTGTGCAATGGTCCGAACAACATGTTTCTGGAACAAAACTTGCAGGGGGTGGCATGGCACCCCTGACTTGCATTCTCCCTTTAAAAGAGTGCTCCAAGGGAGTTCTCCGGGCTCTTCCCTAGTCCCTGCTACACAGATTTGGGACGGGCTGAGCTCAAGCTTGCCTGAATAAAAAGATTTCTCTGCATTTCAGTGTCATGTTTCCTGGTGGTCTGTGAGGGTCTTGGATTCTGGGCATTACTTTTGGGGGCTCATCCAGGATCCCCCAGGCCCCCAGCACCCCCCAACCCAGAGAATCTGAGCTAGCCAGTAAGCATCTTTGTGTGTCCCATCTGTCTCTACATCCCTCTTTTCTCATTTTTGTGTTTAATTTTGAGACGGGTTTCCCTGTAGCTCCAGCTGTCCTGGAACTCACTCGTCACGACCAGGCCGGCCTTGACTCACAAAGATCCGCCTGCTTCTGCCTACCAAGCGCTGGGATTAAGGCCAGGCTGGCCTGGCTCTCATGTTGCTCCTTTTTGGCTTGCAACCTTTATCCTGGGTGTCTGTTTCAGCAGTCAATTTGAACCTACAGTGGCCGCACTGGGGGGTGCAGACTGTGGGCCTTTGGGTGACTTCCCCAGGCCAAGGGCAGGAGAGATTCCCGCCCATCAGGTCAGGGCGGGAGAGAGATTCCTGCCTGTCAGGTCCTCAGAGGGGCAGAGGTGAGGACTTCTGCCGTCTCCTTGCTTCTCCAATTACTTTCATTTTCGCCAGCACTGCTACCACAACCCGAGTGTTTGGTTTCTTATACCATGTGAGGTCTAAAACCTGGGGATGGTGTGTGTGTTTGTGAGTGCTGTCCTGTGTTTGCGCATGATAGTCTGCCTAGTGTTCTTTGTTGACCCGACTTTGATGGCTGCTATTGCACAAACCTGCCTCCCTGACCCCCCCCACCCCCTCCTTGAGCTGGTTCTTCATTTTAAGAATGTGAGAAAGTGAGCACAGGATATGTCAGTACATGTCCAAAAGGGGAAGATGACTAACCTCTGTAGAATGGAGTGGACCATGTTTGGAGTCAGCTGGCCACCCAAAGGCTCCTTTCACTACCCCTTGATTTCACAGGTGGAGGAGGAGATCTATCAGCAAAGACATGGGAGTCCGGACCAGATTACATACATCACGGTCTGGAAGACCCTGGTCACCAGACCCTTCCCATGGATCAAGCCCTTCCTTCCACCCTCTGTCTCCAATTCCACCTCTACCACTCCCCCAGCCCCCTCTCAACATTCCCCCACCTATCTGTCCCAGAGAAGCCGAAGTCATCAGTTCTGGCTGTCAAAGACCTCGAACCCCCTAAGACTTCATCCACCTCGATCCCCCTTTATCCTGTTTTGCAGGACAGCACCCTGGGGGAAATCCTCTTCCCACACCCTCCTTACAGGCTGAGCCATGATGCTGGAGGCAGAGGGTCACCCTGTGGCCGACTCAACCATCCTGCCCCTGTGGGCAACGGGACCTGTTGATCAGGCTGGGAACCAACCTCACCCCCCCCCCCCCCCCCCACTACTGCCCTTTGTGACCTCTGCTTTGTACAACTGGAGGTTGCAGAACGCCAGGTTCTCTGAAAACCCTAGAGACCTTATTGATCTGTTAGATACTGTTCTTTTTCCCATCCACCCACTTGGGACGACTGCCAACAGCTTCTGCAGCTCCTCTTTACCTCTGAGGAGCAAGAGAAGATTGTCTTGGAAGCCCGGAAAAATGTCCTAGGAGATAATGGGACCCAACTCAGAATCCCGTTCTCATAGATGAAGGCTTTCCCCTTAGGAAACACGCATGGGACTATGATATGGCAGAAAGTAAGGGGCATCTCCAAAGTCATCTCTGAGCTCTGATGGCAGGTCTTAAGGTGGCTGCCTGGTGGCCCACCAATTTGACCAAAATGTATGATATCAGACAGATGACTGATGAGAATCTAGGTAGTTTCCTTGAACATATTATAGAGGCCTTTTGGTGGTATACTAACGTTAGACCTCCAAACAAGAGGAGGGAGACTCAGGAACATTAGCTTGGCCTTTATTAATCACTCTGTACCAGTATATTAGAAAAAAGTTACAAAGGCATGACAGGTTAGGAGAGAAGTCCCTATGGGACCTAATAGAGATGGCAGAGAAGGTCTACAACAGCCGGGACACTATGGAAGAAAAGCAACTGAAAACGGGCAAAGCATTGAATCAGGACCTCACCAGGGTGTTGTTAGCGACTAGTGCTCCAGATTATCAGGAGAGACAGCGCCAGCTCCACGCGGACATATGGAGGAAACAAAAGAGATCAGAAGCCTCTGCTAGGTAAGAATCAAAATGTGCCTACTGTAAGGAGTAGGGACATTGGGCCAGGGAATACCCCCTGAAGAAGTCACGGGCAAATATACTGGTCATGGAGAAGGAAAAGGGACTGGGGGAGATACAGTAGGGGTTCAGACCCCCTCCCCTGAGCCAAGGTTAATGCTTAAAGTGGAGGGGGGTGACCCATGAGATTTCATGTTGATACCAGGGCACAACATTCTGTGCTCATAAGAGCCAATGGACCCATGACCTCGGAAAAAACCTGGGATCAAGGGGCAACCGGAGCCAAACCCTGCTCATGGACCACTAAGCAGATGGTGGATCTGGGAACAGGACACGTGACTCACTCCTTCATGGTACTGCCAGGATGCCCCTACCCATGATCGGGCAGGGACCTATTGACTGAGATGGGAGCCCAGATTCATTTTGACCAAAAATAGGCCCACATTTTGGATGGAGCCGGTAAACCTATCCAAGTATTAACTCTGGTGGCCCCCTCAGAGACTGAATACCTCCTCCATGAGCTACCCGTTGCTAGCGAGAGTGCTGTACAAAAATGGTTGAAAGACTATCCTTTGGCCTGGGCGGAGACTGGAGATATCAGGTTGGCCAAACACAGGACCCTGGTGTAAGTAGAACTCAAGCCAGGGGTAGACCCCGCCCAGGTGCAGCAATATCCCATGCCCTTGGAGGCCAAGCAAGGATCACCCCCCATATGCGTAAACTCTTGGCCCATGGAATACTGAGGCCCTGCCAGTCAGCCTGGAGCACACCATTGTTACCTGTGAGGAAACCCAGTTCATCAGACTATTGCTCCATTCAGGACTTGAGGGAGGTAAATAAGAGGGTGATAGACATACACCCAACTGTCCCCAACCACACACCCTCCTGAGCACGCTGCCCCTGAACCACACTTGGTACTCAGTCCTGAATCTAAAAGATGCTTTCTTCAGTCTCCCACTGGCCCCTAAAAGCCAGGAATACTTCGCCTTTGAATGGCCAGACCCAGAAGGGGGAATAAGCGGACAGTTGACCTGGACCTGGCTATTCCAGGTTTTAAGAACTCCCCAACCATCTTCAACAAGGCCCTACATGAGGACCTGGGTTTGAATCCGAATGGCTTTAACCCAGGTATTACCATTTCTCCAGTATTGGATGATCTCTTAATTGCTGCAGCCTCAGAACCAGAGTGCATCAGAGCTACTAAGGAACTCTTGTAGACCTTGGGAGACCTAGGGTATCATGCCTCTGCCAAGAAGGCCCAACTCTGCAGGACAGAGGTAACATACCTTGGGTACATTCTGAAGGAGGGTCAATGCTGGTAATCAACAGCTAGAAAGGAGACAGTCCTCAACATCCCTAGACCAAGGACCCCTCGACAGGCGAGGGAATTTCTGGGAGCAACGGGGTTTTGTAGACTGTGGATCCCCAGGATTGCAGAGCTGGCAAGACCCCTGTATGCCAACATCAAAGAGACTGAGAACTTTTCATGGATTAAGGAGCACCAAGGGGCTTTTGAAAAGATCAAGGAGGCGTTGGTATCTGCTCCAGCCCTAGGGTTACCAGATATTACTAAGCCCTTCCACCTATTTGTGGATGAGCATAATGGGGTGGTAAAGGGAGTCCTGGTGCAAACTTTGGGACCATGGAAGAGACATACCTGTCCAAGAGACTAGACTCGGTGGCACTGGGATGGCCCCCATGCCCAAGAATAATTGCAGCTACTGCACTCCTAGTAAAAGATGCTGATAAATTAACTATGGGGAAAAATTTGGTGGGCCTACACTGCATTCATCAAGGGGCCGTAAACAAACCGATGAAAGATGGCTCGAAACGCCCAAGTGACCCACTTCCAGTCCTTGCTGGTGAACCCTGGGCAAATAAAGTTTCTGTCACCAACCTCTTTGAATCCAGTGATGCTCCTACCCAACTCGGACATGGAATTGCCTGCACACGACTGTAAAGATATCCTGGCCCAGGTGCACAGCATAAAGCCTGACCTGCAAGATGAGCCCTTCACCAATGCAGACCAGATGTGGTATATGGACGAGAGCAGTTTTGTGCAGAATGGCATACGAAAAGCAGGAGCTGCTGTGACCTCCAATACCCAGGTAATCTGGTCACAAACCTTGCCCCCCGGGACTTTGGCTCATAGGGCCGAATTGATTGACCTGGTGCACTCGTTAACTATGGGGAAAGGACAGACTGTTAACACATACACACCGACAGTAGGTATGCATTTGCCACTGCCCATGTGCATGGAGCTATATATAAGGAAAGAGGTCTGCTTACATCGGAAGGCAAGAGGATTAAGAACAAGGAGGAAATTCTAAACCTCTTACGTTTGGTGTGGCTTCCTCACCGCTTCGGTAGCAATCATACACTATCCAGGCCACCAGAGAGGTGGCCAGCCCGCCACCGTGAAAGGAAATCACCTGGCAGACAAGGCAGCCAAAGAAGCAGCTGAAAGAACCCCGGATGCTCAAGTTCTGGCTTTAACCTTACCCAAGGCACAAGACCCAGTGTTGCCTGATGACCCAACCTACACCAAGGAGGACGGCAAAGGGGCTAAGAGCTTGCCCTTAAGTCAGTTTGCTGAAGGAGGGTGGCACACGGTGGATGGGAAGCTAGTGCTCCCCACATCCTGGCTAAGGGACTGATTTTCAGGATTCATCGGGCCACACACATGGGGAGCAGGAGACTGAGGGATGCAGTCCACAACTCTAGGACAACCTTTAGAAATGCAGGGCAGAGTATTGATGAAATGATCAAATCCTGTAAAGCGTGCCAGCTAACCAATGCCAAAGATGGGGTCAAAGCTGTGGGGCGCCAAGAGTGTGGTCCATGCCCCAGGGCTTACTGGGAAGTGGATTTCACATAGATAAAACCTGGCGAGTGGGCTGGAGAGATCGCGCCCCTAGCGGGTTAAGAGACGCCGACCGGCCTCTTACAGAGGACCCGGGTTCGATCCCCGCCCCCACATGGCTGGCCGAGAGCCGTCTGAAAACTCCAATTCCAAGAGAAAAAAACTCCTAGCTCCATGTCGGAACCGAGACCCTCTTTCTGCCTCCGCGGCCATTGCACGTACACGGGGTGCACAGACCTGCCATGCAGGACAGTACATTGATACACATACAGAAAAAAAAAACAAAAAAAAAACCTGGCGCGTATGGGTATAAATATCTCCTAGTTTTTATAAATGCTTTTCCAGGATGGACTGAAGCAAACAATTCCCTACAAAAACAGAGACAGCTAAAAATAGTAGCAAAGAAGCTTCTTGAGGAAATCTTACCCAGGTGTGGCTTCCCCACCCTAATTGGGTCCGACAGTGGCCCTGCTTTTGTTGCCCAGGTAAGTCAGGATGTGGCTAAGTTTATTGGGGCAGATTGGAAACTACATTGTGCTTACCACCCCCAGAGCTCAGGACAGGTAGAAAAGATGAATAGAACTCTAAAAGACACCTTAATCAAATCGCCCTTGGGAGAGCAGTGGGGGGATCCCCCCTGCCTCCCTTCCCCCCCCTTTTCTCCTTCTCCCTCTCCCCGCCGTGACCGGCCTCTCCCCCTCCATCCCTGTGCTCTCCCTCCTTCTCCCTCTTCTAGCCCGTCTCAAGCGAGCCTCTCCTTTCCCCCTTTACCCCCCCTCCTCCCCCCTCCGCCTCCCATCTATTTGGACCTCCCCTTTTGCCCCCCCACCCCAACTCACTTTGATCCCCTCCCCCTACTGCCCCCCCGCCGTAACCCCCCCCCCCCCCCCCCCACCCCCCCTATTTTTCCCAACCCTGCAGTCAGAAGCACTCTCTTCCCTAGATGACAAGGACTTGCTGCTTCAGGTGGACGCAGTATGGTGGTCCCATGACAAAGTCTGGCCTAAACTCCGTGCTCTCCATGAGGCAGGTCCTGTTCCAGAGCCCCACAGGTTCCAACCCAGAGACTGGGTCTATGTGAAGACATTTCGCCAAGGGAACCTTGAGCCCTGGTGGAAGGGACCCTTCGCCGTCATCTTGCTCACCACTCCTACCACACATAGCCTTTTGGATACATCACTCACACACCAAACCAGTGGATCCCTTCGTGGTGGACAATGGACCACAAGACCCCGCTGAAGTGAGGTGGAAAGTCTGTAAGAGCACAAATCTACTCAAGCTAAAACTGACCAAGGATTGCCGAACTGATAAGTCTTTTCCGGAATTCAAGGTGAGGCGTAGGTGTTAGTTGGCACCCGGTCGAGGGGGTCATATCGGCCGGTCCCAAAACCCGCACCAACCGTCTAAACCGTCAACTGGGTAATAAGGGATACCCAAAACTGGAGGATATCCTGACCTTCCACTCCCAGTAGCCCCTGCTCAGCATCTGGTGGCCTGAACTAGAATTCAACCTGTGCAAGCTATGGCCTCCAGGTATTGGACAAACTCATGGGGTTGTGGCATAAAGACACCAGAGTGCCTATGCACAGAATCGGGGCTGTCTCCTTTGAGTATCTCTATGCATGTCCCCAGACCAAGAGAGTAGAGTGCAGGGGGTTGGAAGATTTCTATTATGTTGAGTGGGGCTGTAAAGCTATAGAACCTACTACCTACTGGGGAATTAAAGGAGGAGATGTCATTTCCCTGACAGAGGGAAGTTCGACGGTGCTAGGGTCTCGTCTGCTCAAAGTAAAGTTGCTCAAAGTCAAGTTCATCAACCACAGACAACAACAGGGAGATTGGGTCTTGGGGAAAACCTGGGGAATCAGAGGTTATGACCCTGCAGGGTGGAACCCTGGGTCCTTCATTACTATCCAGCTCCTCGTGAGTCCGGTGGGACCCTGGCAGGGCCACGACCAAAGTCTAAGGGAGAACAACCGCAGACCCCCCAGCTAACCCAACTAAAGGAAAGCCCGACTGAGCCCTCCAGCATTTCCACCAAGCCCGCACACACTCCCACTGCTGCCCCTCCTGCCCCAGCGGTCCCCCTATGGGAGCTGGTGGAGTCATCATACCAAGTCTTAAACATATCCCAACCTGATCTAACTAGGGCCTGCTGGCTCTGCTATGATGCTAGGCTCCCCTTCTATGAGGGGATAGCCATGATGGCCAACTTCACTCTTGCAACCGAGGGCACCATCTGTCGACAGGCAGACACTCCCTCCCCAGGCCTCTGCAGCAGGCGTCTGGGACTGGCACCTTCCTGGTAGCCCCTGGGGCGAAGATCCCCAAGTTCTGTAACCAGACTGCAAGTTAATCAGACAGGGCAGTACCTAGTCCCTCCCAGCCATGCCTGGTGGGGCCTGCTCCACTGATAACCCCACTGTTGTACCCAGCCACTGGGGTTTTTTTTTTTTTTTTTTATACCAGACCAAAGGGTACTGTGTCTTAGTGCAGCTGCTACCCCGACTAACCTATCACCCTCATGACGACTTCCTGAGCCAGTAAGAGGCTGGTTTGAAGAAGACAAGACATGAGGTGGTAACTGCAGTATCCCTAGCAGTGCTCCTAGGACTGGGGATAACAGGAACAGGAACAGGACATCACATCTCTAGTGTCAAAACGGTCACAGAGTTTGTAAGTTCAGGATACCAAGACTTCAGACTGGAAAAGAATTGAAGATTGAAAACTCAACTCTCCATCTCCAGAGTCACATCATCAATGGATGAGGGGTTCTGCACAGAATAGGAGAGGGCTAGACTTGATTCTCACGCAACAGGGAGGTCTGTGTGCAGCCGTGAGAAGCGCGTTTGGTTTTATATTGGACGATCAGGGCTAGTAAATGGACTTCCATGAAAAAATAAGGGAAGGTTTGCCAAAAGAAAAACAGATGAGGCACAGGACCCAGGATGATTCTGAGGGTATGTTTCAAATGATCCCCTGGCTTACCCATTCATTCTGCCCCTGTTGGGACCCCTCATTGTCTTATTGTTAATATTGATCTTCGGACCCTGTATCCTGAACAGGTTGGCAGCCTTCATGAAAGAAAGACTGGGGGCTCTCCAGTTAATGGTCTTGAGGTCTCAATATACTCAACTAGAAGGGGAGGAAAACTTATAATACTTCTTGGGAACAACATTGTTCCCCAGTGTCTAGAGAAATAGGGGAATGAAGTACTGTGAGTCTGAGACATCTTGCTGATCACCCAGGGGCCCCACCCCAGGGGAACTGCCACACACCACAAAGTTAAAAATAAACTGCAGGGAGCCTGTGCAAGGGTCAGAAAAACATGTTTTTTTAAAAACGGAAGGGGCCCTGTGGCCAAGGGTCGGAAAACATTGTTTTTGAACTAACAGCGCAGGGGGCCGGAATTGGATACCCTGCCTTATGGTTTTCTCCTTTAAAAGAGTGCTTCTAGGGAGTGTCAGGGCTCTTCCCAGTCCTCTTGCACCAGGCGTGGGGACTGCCTGAGCTCAAGCTTGCTGAATAAAAGATTCTCTACCTTTGCATCAGTGTCTCGTGGTCTCTGGTGGTCTTTGAGGGTTTGGATTGGACATTACCATTTTGTGTGGCATTTTCTTGATTATTAAGTCATGTGGGAGGGCCCTAGCCCATCATGTGTGGGGTGCCAACCCTGGGTGGGTAGAAAGCAGACTGTGATGAACTATGANAAAAAAAAAAAAAAAAAAAAAAAAAAAAAAAAGTTCTTGCTCTGAAACATGATTTGATCTAAATAAGTTCCCATTAAGCAGTAAGTCTACCATTTTTCTAGAACTGGGTCCCCCAAACAGCTCATGGATGAAATACCCCCATCCTGGAATTTGCCTGGAATTTGAATTCCTCCAAATCATCCACCCTGGGTTAATAATTAAAAGTTGCTCAGACTGTCTAGTTTGTTTGTTTCACCTGTGTACAGAATTCTGATTTCACAAAATCCTCCCAGCAGTATTGTTCAACCTAGTGTCAAAGAAAGGTCTGTCTGTTCTAGCAAACTAAAGGCAAGTCTCTGCTAGCACTAATAGAGGTGGGAAGTACAGAAGACACAGAAAGGGATCCTGCCCAGAGCCAAAACACAGAAGAGGCTTCAGCAACAGTTACTCTTCTTTGCATTTTTTCTTCACACCCTCTCTGAGTATCTAGAACTTTGCCTTTAAGAAATCAGCAGCCATTTGTCACTTAATACATTCTTCAGACTAGGGTGGGAATGGGGGGGAATGATAAAAAATTTCTGATGTGAAATGAGGAAAAAAAACTTGAGGGAAAGGGAGAGGAGACAAGAGAATGAAGCCATTTGTGTGTGTGTGTGTGTGTGTGTGTGTGTGTGTGTGTGTGTGTGTGTGCTGCCTGTCCTGTGACTACCAACTGCCACCTCAGTTCTTTGTGGTGCAATTAGTAAAGTCATGCTGAATGGTCTTTTATTGACTGTCCTATTAAATACCCTAGGAGTGGACTGTATTTACTTGGTACTTCATTCCCACCAGATTCTTCTCCATGCAGACATAAATTTTCATCACTCGCTCCACCAAAGGCCTTAAGATCAGGCACCTCCCTTCCTGAATAGTAAGTTTTCAAATTCCAGTGCAAAACCAAGCCTAATTTGTACCTCTCTGATTTGTATCTCTGAATTTGTACCTCTCTGATTTGTATCTCTGAAATGGGAATAAAAATGATAGACTAATACAAAAAAACCTGTAATGATGTTGAAGTATTAAATATTGTCTATTTTGTTGGATATTGTGCAGAGCTACACAAACCAACCTTGGTTTTAATGCCTTCATTTCTTTTGAGACCCTGTCTCAAAAAACAAGAAAAAAAAAAAAGAATTCGGATGCTTCGGTGCTTGGTCGTTTTGTCTCACAGAGGGAGGATTAATGTGAGGGGAAGCCAAGTGTCTATTTAGCTGGAGGTCAACCTATCTTGCACAAAGCTCCTTAGAAAGAAATCTTTCGGTTTAAAAGCTGGAGGTGTGAGAAACACAGTATGCAAATACACAGCGCCCACGGTGCAGCCCCGGTTGGCATCCTGCCTTCCTCCACCCTCCAGGGGCGCAGTACTACCAGCCTCTGGCGGCTCCCCATTAACTCATTAGGTATGGTTCTCATCAGACCCAAGGAAGCCCAGGCTTAAGTTTTAACACCCTAAAGATTAATTTCGCAGGCGACCCAAACTCCGAACCCTCCTAGACAGTAGTAGTCAGTTTGGGGTGACCCGCACTTTCCCTCCTCGAAACCCAAAGAGATCATGTTCTAGAAAGACATTCATACTGGGGAAGTAGTAGTCACAGCCGCTCTAGGTTGTAAAGCCACTGTGCTGGGAAAACAAGGACTTGTGAACTGCACTTCCTGCGCCGCAACCAGAAAGACACCAGAGCAACCTTACACCGCTAACAGGCTGAGCCCGGAGAAGCTCGGCGACCCGCTTGGCAAGGGGTCGCCGCTGTCCACCGGGGGAGAGCGCGCGGGAGGCCGCCAGCATCTCAACGTCCCTTGCGCGTCCTCCGGGCCGCGCCTTGGTAGGCCCGTTTCCACGTGCGAAAAATGGCCACACCTACCCAAACTCCCTCGCCGACAGAGGGGATGGGGTCCTTGGCCGCTACAGAAACCACCCAAGAAAACCGGAGTTCTTTCGGTTTGGGTTCAAAGAAAAAAAAGTCCTCGTAACGTTTCCCTAGAGTAGACAAGGAGCTGACTCACACCACCGCTACAGGAAGGGCAAATTGGACAGGCCTTTTATTGGGCTCCTGTATGTAAGTCTACACGTGTGCACCAGGACAAGTGCAAAGACCAGGTCAAGGAACGCGCGCCCAGCTTCCGTGTCCGGCTGGAACCACAGCCTACGGAACGACCGTTCCGCGCTTGCGCAACACCCGCTCGCCCCGCTCACTCTGGCCCCGCCCCTGAGCCGGGGCGCTCGGTCCTCCTCCCCTCTCCTTTTCCCCAGCCCGGCTGCCGCGCAGGGCATTCTGGGACACAAACAAAGTGCCCCCAAACAGGCTGGAGTGAGACGAGCGGCAACGGCAGCGCCGGTTTGCACGCGCGTGGCGGCGGCTCCCTCCCAGCCTCCCCTCCCCTTCCCTCAGCCCCCTTCCCTTTCCCCGGCCCGGCGGGCCATCGAGAGCAGTCGCCGCGCTCCCCCCAACCGCCTCCCGCCCTCGGCAACCGCCCCCAACGGCCGCCCTCGCGACTCCGGCCGCCTAGCTCCTCCCCTCAGGCCCCTGCAGCCGCCCCGGCTCCCTCCAGCCTGCGCCTCGCACTCTCGCACCTCGCGGGCACGCCGCTGAGCGGCGCCGCCATGCGCCCCCAGCCCCAGGCTGCTCTCGGGCCTAGGCGCGGCGGCCCGAGATAGGGTCCCCTGAACCTCCCGGGGGAGGAGAGGAGCCAGCCGCGCGCTCCGCCCCCTCCCCCTGGGTTGTCGCCGCCGCCGCCGCCGCCGCCGCCGCCGCCGCCGCCGCCGCCACCGCCACCTCGCCGCCTCAGCCTGGCGGGGAGGAGGAGGAGGAGGAGCAGTAGCAGGCCTCCGGGCCCCTGCCACACCGCCCGCAGGTAACGGGAGGGAAGGGCGGCGGGAGGCGGGAGGTGGCCGGGGACCGACCCCACGCGTCGCCCACCTGGGCGCTAGAGGGAAAGGAGAGCCTGGGTGTCACCCCCATCCGCGCGGGAGATACCTCACGGAGTCCCCTCACTGGTATTTAATCTTTGGGCGGGCGGAGACTGGCCTAGGGCCCCGCGGACCAGGACCAGTCACCCCGAACCTTCAGGGAAGCTGATTTATTTGCGTGGCCATCCGCCCAGCCGCAAACCCTGAACTGGCGAGGTGTTTGTTACCAGCTCACCTGGTCTAGCTGCAAGCCTGAGACCTGTTTATTGCCTCCTCTCCCCCGCTGCTTTTTCCCCCTGGTATTGGAATGAGAAAGATGGCACTTCTTTTAAAAAAAAAAAAAAAAAGAAAGAAAAGAGGGAGAGACTGTAAACACCCTTTTCCCTACCTGAGGATCATTATGCAGCTAGTCTTCTTATTGCCGGCCTAACCAAAAAAAAAAAAGGCGTAAACAAAAAAAGGAATTAACTGCAAATGAAATGACAAATACATTAGTACTGATTTTAAAAGGGAATTGCATCTGTTTGATTTATGTGAATCTTAGCCAGGATCTATCAAAAACCCCGATGGTCGTTCGTATACTTTTTTGGAACTTAACAGAAATGAAGACCAAAACTTACTACTATTATTTTTAGCGCATAAGGCTAATCTGTTGAATGAGTTGGGGGATGGGAGATTCTCTTTAACACATATTAGAGCATTTTTATTCAGCGATAATACCAAAAGCAAACTACAGGATGTGATAGATGCCAAAGGTTTGATTTTCTTTTGCCTTTCTGGTTGTAATTGGTTTTAGAAAATATATAAAAATTGGAGGTTTTTTCCTCCCTTACTCACTTTGATTTCCAGTTCATTTGTAGTATTCAGTTGGTTGTTGTTGATTGTTTGTTTGTTTGTTTGTTTGTTTTTGACAGTCTTCCCTAGTAACCTAGGGAGTGCAAGTCACTGTGAACCAGGGTGGCCTGGGTCTCACAGAGATCCACCTACCTCTACCCCCCAGGGACTGGGATTGTAATATTCGAATGTATCTAATGTAGTTTCCCCTACAGAATATATAAGTGTAGCTAGGCTTGGTGGCCCAAGTCTTTAATACTAGCATTTGGGAGGTAGAGGCAGAGGCAGGCGGATCTCTGAGTTCAAGGCCAGCCTGGTCTACAGAGCCGACCTCCAGGCCACCTGGGACTAAAGGGAGACCCTGTCTCAAAAATACAAAAAAAAAAAAAAAAAGATATTTTTTTTATACTCTAGTATTTTAGCATGACAATTGCAGATTTATTTATATGCATAACATATATACATGTAGCCTTATTCTCAGAACCTAATGTAGATTATTTTTTAATTTGAGAGCGCAGACACTTAAGTAGGGTTAAGAAAATTGCCTTAGGCTCTGCAAGTAGTGGGACTTGAGAATTGAACCCAGATACAGTTCAGGGTATGTGTAATTTCTGCTGTACCTCTCAGTAGTGATATTATTTCTGTTGCTAGTGTTCTTTCTTTCTTTCTTTCTTTCTTTCTTTCTTTCTAGTGATATTATTTCTGTTGCTAGTGTTCTTTCTTTCTTTCTTTCTTTTTTTTTTTTTTTTTGATTCCCAGACTGATTTTTACCTCTAGAAGTTCATTTGGATGTTTTACATTTTCTGTAGGGCACAGGTAAAGGTGTAGAAGAGTAATAGAAAAATAATGGAAAACTTTTTGGTTTTTGTTGCCTGGGAATGGGAAGGTCCATCGTGGGCCTGGCTGCTCCTGACCTTGTGTGTAGTCAAGACCATAGCTCGTGAGGTGGGAAGTCCATTCTTGAGAATCAATCCTCCCAAGACTAGAAACTGCAAATGACACAGTCCTCTGTCCCCAGCATAAGTCCAACAAAGGCAAAGCCTCAGCTATATACAACCTGGGACCTCCTGTGTGAGGGTTCTGGGGAATGCTGAAAACTGCTGCCCTACATGGGGAAGTCCTCCATCCTCAGGTTGGCTTCACCATCCCCCCACCACTGATGATTTCTTTTATGGAATGAAAATTTTCAGTCTTACAGATATTGGAATGAAAATAAGTGAATGTAACAGGACCTAGATTCTGGGATTAATTTTTTTTTTTTTTTTTTNAAAAAAAAAAAAAAAAAAAAAAAGTTGGAATTTTTGTGTGTGTCTGTTGGTTGTATTTTGGTAACCTGATTGTATAGTTCCTTTGAGAACTTTGCAGATGACTGTGAACCATTGGAATGTCAAAATATTGGGCAGTCCTGGAATAAAGACTTAATTAGCTTAAAGTGAAACTATTTGGCAAGACAGTTTAAAGTAAATGATACTATGTACTTCATTGCATCATATTAGGAGGTAAATAATGTCAGATTGCTGTACTTAGTGATTCTAAATGTGACTACTTGGTTAGAGTGGTGACTCCACTATCTTTTGTAAAAGTATGGTTTGACAGTTGATTATGACCTTAAGGTAGTGACTTTGACAGGAAGCAAATAACTTTCTGACTTCAGTTTGTTTAGTAACTCTTCCTTTAATAAGTTACTTATTTTTTTTTTGAAGGCTTGCTGGATTTTCTTTATTAGATGTGAACAAAAGTTCTCCCTAGAAATGCTTAAATGCTTGATTTCACCATTTTATCAGTTTTCTGAGTAAGGAGCTGGGGAAATAATTATCCTAATGAGCAAGTAGAATTTTTTTTATTTTAGGGAGATTGTGATAACTAATGTGGACTTGAGATCTGGGGAGAATAGAACCACTAGTGAGTTTTCATTTACTCCATTTTATAATCAGTTATGGTCCTTTTTAAGGACCATATTGTCTACAATTTGGAGATAGGAACCCTTTAAAACTGGCTGCTGTGTATTGACACTTAGGCTCACCATTAAGATTCGTTTTGAGGGGAGACTTGGTGCAGAGGGAGAAAGAGTCAAGACTCCAATGAGAAGGAAGTCGGGTTTATTTCAAGCATGGCAGCTGGCCTGCCTGTGTTGGGATTAGAATGTACCCCGAATGGCAGTTTTATACCCAGGCACACAAGGAAGTGAGTTTTCAAGGAAGTAGGGGCAAGGAGATTGGGGAATTGGCAGAGGTGGGTCTGTGGCTGGTATCAGTAGAAGCATCTTGAGGGAAACTGGGACCTGTGACTGGTATCAGTAGGAGCATCTTGAAGAAGAGTGAGGCCTGGTTCTGGTCTCCGGTGAGGCATGATTGCAGGATGTTGCAGCAACATTTCTTGGGTTGCAGGAACAGGGTAATTGTTTCTTGGAACTTCTTCCTCAGTTGGCCTCCTGAAGTCCCTGACTTAGGTGGGCTACAATCTTACACTTAGCACTTTGGCACAAGATACTCTAGGCTGCTTTTGTACATTCTTTGCTCTGTCATCTGGAAAGGGCTGTTTATCCAAGGAATCTTAGTCTTTACAATCAGGAATAGTGTATACAAACCAAGATCTGCAAAGTTTGACTGACATGCTCTTTGCTACTTAGAGTGTCATTGTTTCTAAGGCCCCTTTGAGAAGAGCACACTAAGAAATGTTTGTTTTTACTTGCTTTAATCCTGAGTTCATAGTGTCTAATTCAAATTAACAACAATAGACTTTTTCATCTTTGATTCTGTTTTTGTCACAAATAAAAACAATGCTAACCAAAATGTTTATTTGCCTTCTACTTTGTGGTTTCCCCCCACACACACCCCCTTGGTCTTTTTGAGACAGGGTCTCCTGTAGGCCCAGCTGTCCTGGAACTCACTATGTAGACCAGGCTGGCCTTGAACTCACAAAAATCCACCTGCCTCTGCCTCCAGAGTGCTGGGACTAAAGGCATGGACCACCACACCCGGGTATGTAAAATATTTTAAAATTACAAACCACTGCTTCTTACTAAAATTGGAGATTTCTTTGAGGGTTGTATTTTTGAATTTGTAAGATATATACATAGTTCAAAATCATGTTGCAAAACTACCTTAAAAACATCATTCAGGGGCTGGAGAGATGGCTCAGTGGTTAAGAGCACCGACTGCTCTTGCAGAGGACCCAGGTTCATTCCCAGCACCCATACAGTGGCTAAGAACCGTCTTTGACTCCAGCTCCAGGGGAATCCGATGCCATCTTCTGACCTCCTCAGCATTGCACGACACGGGTGCACCAATCTACATGCAGACAGTACACTCATACACATAAAAAACAATAAAACATAGATTTAAAAAAAAATCAAAAAACAAACCAAAAAACTTCACTTGAAGGTATAAATTCAATTCCCAGTATGGCAAAAAACAAACAAACTTTGTTCCCATGCCTAAGGGTTAAGGGGAGAGGGGGAATAAGCTGAAGCCACGTGGTAAATACGTACTCCTAAGTTTTACAATTACATTCTGATTCCTTTGGCAAAGAGAAAGCACTGACACTAATCTTTGGAAATTTGCAGAGCAGCAGATTTTAAGCTTGCATTTTGCTGGTGCCATATTTTAAGTATCAGTTTCATAAAAGTAGAGCTGCAGCTTTTACTTGACAATCATGTTTGAGGGACTAGGGAATGGCTCTGTGGGTAAAGTGGCTGCCGGTACAAGTATGAGGACCCAGGTTTGGATCCCCAACCTCATGTACAAAGCCAGGTGTGGCGCTATGTACCTGTAACTCCCAAGTGTGGGGAACTCAGTGGAGGGAGGAGGATCCCTGAGATTTGCTGGCCAGCCTTTGTAGCCAACAGAGCTCTTAGGTTCAGTGAGAGAACCTGTCTCAAAAATAAAGTGGAGAGTAATAGGGGAAGATAACTGGACTTAAACTTTTGACCAAAAAAATTATTCATTCATTCATTCATTTTGAAACAGTGTCTCCCTATAGTGCCAGCTGGCCTGGAACTCAACTGTGTTGTAGACCAGGCTGGCCTGGAAGTCACAGAGATCTCCGCCTGCCTCTGTCTCCTGGTTGCTAGGATTAAAGGTATGCCCCACCACACCGGGCCTTTTTTTACTCTTTAAAGCTGAACATAGGGCCAGAGAGATGGCCTAGCAGTTAAAAGTGCCGACTGCTCTTGCAGAGGACCCGGCTTTGATCCCCTGCACCCACCTGGCAGATGAGAACTGTCTTTACCTCCAGTTCCAGGGGAATCTGAGACCCTTTTCTGACCTCCACAGCATTGCACGACACAGGTGTACAAACCTGCATGCAGACAGTACATTCATACACATACAAGAATAAATAAAAATTTTAAATAAATTTTTTTAAGCTGAATGTAGTTGATGAAAGGTTTTATGAATACTTGCTTTTGTCTTTGAGACAGGCTCTCCTTGTAGCCACAGCTGGCCTGGAACTCATAGAGATCTTCCTGCCTCCTCAGCCTCCTGAGAGCTAGGATCAAAAGCTTGCTCCAGCATGCCTGGTGAATATTTATTTGCTTTTATGCCACATAACAAAACTGGCCTCCATAAGCCATCTCCATATATAAAGCCCATTTGGACATGTGGTGAGGTTAGTAAATTTTATTTGGATTAGACCAAATTTGATAGAAATTTATAATTATGTGATTGGACATACTGTTTTCAGAGAAAATAGTGGTTGCCTAAAGTAGTCAGGATCAGAGCTTCCTGTCAGCCAAATGCTGAAAAAGAAGCTGTGCTTATGGTGTGCTCTCTTTACCATCCCTGCTTTAAGTAACACTAAACTCTTTCTGAAAATGAATTGGGGTGTGATAGAGGATGATGCATGTGCTCTGAACCCATTCACGTAGACTACCTAAGATTATTAGAACAAGCCGGGCGTGGTGGCACACGCCTTTAATCCTAGCACTTGGGAGGCAGAGGCAGGTGGATCTTTGTGAGTTCAAGCCCAGCCTGGTCTACAGAGTGAGTTCCAGGATTAGCTGGGGCTACAGGGAGACCCTGTCTCGAAAAAGAAAAAAAAAAAAAAAAAAAAAAAAAAAAAAAAAAAGTATAAAAAAAAAAGATTATTAGAACAAATAAAATAACGGAAAAAATGCTGCAGATATTGTAAGAGAGCATATAACCGTGCATCAGCTGTAGCATATAGTGGTATGTTGTGTGAACTAATAAGGTAATGATGGTAATTCCTAGCACTTGTTGTGCCTTTCCTGTGATAAACATTTTGTGCATCATCTTAGTTAAGGCTCATATTGACCCTTAGATATTGTTGCTAGTATCTTATTTTACAAGGAAACTTCTAGAAGAATTAAAAGACTTGCCTAGGGGTATCACAGCTAGTAAGTGGCAGACCCCGTTTTCAAATTCAAGCATACCTTCAGCGTTAACACTTAAAATTTAACAAACCATGAAGTTGATTTCAGTTACCATGCATAAGGAACTACATGACTCATGTTTATCCTACAGAAACACTGAAATTGCCAGTACTTGTCAGATCTATTGTGCATTCTTAGATTTCCCCTTCTAAGAAATTCAGGAGTTCCAGACCTGTGTTAGGAATTGCTTATAGCTAAGATTTCTTTAAAAAAAAAATTTACTGGGCTGGAGAGATGGCGCAGTGATTTAGAGCACTAGCTGCTCTTGCAGCGGACCCAGGTTGGTTTCCTAGGAGCCATCAGTTCCAAGAGATCTGACAACCTCTTACTGGCTTCTTCAGGCAGAGGCAGGTGGATCTCTATGAGTTTAAGGCCACCCTGGTTTACATAGTGAGTTCCAGGCCAGCTGCGACTTAAAGGGAGACCTTGTCTCAAAAAGACCCCACCTCCCCCCAAAAAAAACACTGGATCTGAGTTCAAGGCCAGCCTGATCTACATAATGAGTTCCAGGCCAGCTAGAGCTACAGGATGACCCTGTCTTAAAAAAATAAATAAATAAAAGGGCTAGAGAGATGACTGGTTAATAACATTGGCTGCTCTTGCAGAGGATCCAGGTTTGAGTGCCAGTTCCCACATAACTGGTACCAACCATCCTTAACTTCAGTTCCAGGGAAATCAGATGCCCTTTTTTGACCTCCAACAAATTTTTTAAAAAATCAAAACATTTTGATTCTTTGAGATTTTTCATAAAATTTATTTTGATCATATTCAGAATCTCCCCCATCTTCACCCTCACTTTAATACTTCCCTTGATAAGATTCTTTTAAAGTGTCAGAAATCAAGATCAGTTGATGAATGGATAAGTTAATGAAAAAAAAAAGTGTTAGTGATAGAATCTAGAAAAACAAAATTGCTGGAGATGAAGCTCAATTGGTAGAGTACTGGCCTAGCATGTGAAAATTTTCTGCATTCTATCCCCTTCACTACATATACCAGGAATACATGGGCCTGTTATGTCAGGCCTCCAGAGATGGAAGCAAGAGGATCAGGTTCATGATCCTAGATGTTGGCTAGTTCTAGTCAGCCTGCATTGTATGAAACTTTGTCTCAAAACTACAGCAACAACATCCTCCCCACAGTATTGACAGCTATTTAAAAACTAATAAAATGCAGTAATCCCCATGTCTTTATGTACAGTAATCTTCTGAAAGTTGTAGTGATTTAAAAAAAAAAATGTGTGTAGCTAGGCTTGGTGGCACATGCCTTTATTCCTGGCACTGGGGAGGCAGAGGCAGGAAGATCTCTGAGCTCCAGGCCACCAGCCTGGTGTACGCCAGCTGGGGCTACAGGGAGACCCTCTCTCAAAAAGACAGAAAAAGAAGAAAAGAGAAAAGAAAATGTCCAGGTTAAGCAGAAAGTCATATTGGGGTTTGGGGGTTTGTTTTTCTTTATATCAAAAATACTTCATTTTCCATCATTTGCTTGAAATATTTAGTCTTATAGATTTAGTAGTTGGTGATTTTTTGAGACACTTTCATTATGTAATCCAGGTGTATACCACCACACTTTAGTCATAGATTCTAAAATAGTGCGTGCCTTTTACAAAACAAAGAAGCCTGACATTTATAAGATCCTCCTTGAATACTGTATTACTTTCTGCACTTAATATTTAGTGCCTTGGATGCTCTTCTTGGCCAGCACAGTTTTACTTACTATGGAGTAAATCATTACCTCATATTGTCATTCTGTTTCACATTGGTAACTCTGTCTTTTTTTTTTTTTTTTTTTTTTTTTTGTGTGTGTGTGTGTGTGTGTGTGTGTGTGTGTGTGTGTGTGTTTTCGAGACAGGGTCTCCCTGTAGCCCCAGCTGTCCTGGAACTTACTCTGTAGACCAGGCTGGCCTTGAACTCACAAAGATCCGCCTGCCTCTGCCCTCCCAAGTGGTAGATTAAGAGGCGGCACCCCACGGCCGGCGGTAAACTCTGTCTTACAAGACTGGATGGGTCGATGCGTGAGCTTAAAAATACAATTTCTACTATCTTGGACAATTTCATACCAGTAAAATATATCTGATGTATCATCATCTATGCCACCCCAACTTTCTCTCCAAACTGTTATCTACTTCTTTGAAGTTAGTATAATGTCGCTTCCTTTTTTCTTTTTTTTTTTTTTTTGTGTGTGTGTGTGTGTTTTTGGGATTAGGTCTCACTATGTAATCTTGGCTGACCCTAGATGGTTCAGAGTTGGGGTTTTGTTTTGTTTTTGTTTTTTGGGGAGTTTTTGTATGTTTGTTTGTTTTGTTGTTTGTTTTTTTGGGTTTTGGTTTTTTTGTGTGTGTGTTTTTGAGACACGGTCTCCCTAAAGTCCCAGCTGTCCTGGAACTCATCGCTCTATAGACCAGGCTGGCCTTGAACTCCTCTGCCTCCTGAGTGGTAGGATTAAAGGTGTGAGCCACTATGCCCAGCCTGGTAAAATATTCTAAATAATGGTCTGTTCCAAACATTTATGCGAAAATAAAATCATTTACAATGGAAATAATACTTTAAAAAGTACCTGGCACTTGATAGTAACTAATGATTATTGTTACTGCTTTTCAGAAAAAAATGGTTCAAAGTTGGAGTTTCGTTGTTGTTGTTGTTGTTTTGTTTGTTTGGTTTTGGTTTTGGTTTTTTTGTGTGTGTTTTTGAGACAAGGTCTCCCTGTAGTCCCAACTGTCCTGGAACTCACTCTGGTCTTTTTGAGACAGGGTCTCCCTTTAGTCCCAGCTGGTCTGGCCTTGCTGTGTAGGTGTAGACCAGGCTGGCTTTGAACTCAAAGAGATCCACCTGCCTCTGCCTCCCAAGTGCTGGGATCAAAGGTGTGCACCACTATGCCTGATTTTTGTTTCATTTTATTTTGTATTGTTTTTGAGACAGTCTTAATCTGTGGCTCAGCTGACCCATGGAGCACTCTGCCTGCTTTCAGCCTCTCAAGTGTTGGGCTATAGACTTGAGCTACTAGGTGTGATTTTGGTTTTGGGGTGTTTTGTTTTCCTCCATACATTATCATATTTCATTTTCCTGAAAATTCCACTCCATCCATCCTCTCTTTCTCAGTTGTCTGCTTCTACCTGTAACTCAGAAAACTAAAGAAAATCTGTCTGGGACAAGTAGAACTACCTTTCACCCTACCTCTGCTCTTATAGGTACTCCCTTCTATCTTTAAGTCACACTTTCACTATATTTGGAATTCCATTTCCTTTTGCGTATATCAAAGGATCTTATTTCTGTGTCTTTAGTTTTTCCTTTTTCACTTTTTATAAATTACAGTAAAAATGTTCTATGTGTATACCACAATTGCAGGTATATGTGGGGCATCTTTTTTTAGTCTCTAGTCTCTAAAACCATTATCTTTAATTTGTGGTGTTAGACATTGAAAAGGGCCTTGTGCTACATCCTCAGTCGTTATTTGTTCTTTTCCCTTCATCTCACTCTCTTATTTTGTCTTAGAACCAAACTACTTGAGATTGAATTGTCTATACCCAGTTTTATTTCCTCATTTCTGTCCCTTCTACTGCTTTCTGTGTGTTTTTCTTTCTCTGTGTGTGTTTAAGAATAGTTGTATCTGGGCTGGAGAGATAGCCTAGCGGTTAAGAGCACCGAAGCTCTTGCAGAGGACCCGGGTTCGATCCCCAGCACCCACATGGCGGCTAAGAACCGTCTGTAACTCCAATTCCAGGAGAACTCCAGTTCCAGGGGAATCCGAGACCCTCTTCTGACCTCCGCAGCATTGCACGGCACGGGTGCACAGAACTGCATGCAGACAGTACATTCATACACATACAAAAAAAAAAAAAGAATAGTTGTATCTGTGTATTATACATATACCGCTTGCCTGTGGGTGCTTGTGGAAGTCCCAAGTCCTTATCTGGTTCTTTCATTAAATTAGTTACTCTCCACCTTAATTAATTAAATTTTGAGGGTTTTGTTTTTGGACAAGGTCTCACCATGTAACTCTGGTTGGCCTGAAACTTAACCAAATGCTGAATGAGAGATATGTACCACCACACCCTGGGTTTTGAGACCCGGTATCTCACTGAATCTAGAGCTTACCAATTTGTCTAGGCAGACTGGCCAGTGAGCTTCAGGGGTTCGCCTGTTTCCATCCATACACAGTACTGTGGTTACAGATGCATGCACCAATTTAGATTTTACATGAGTTCTGGGGATCTGAACTCAGGTGTCACAAGCTGCAAGAAAAACACTGACCAACACCCATATTCCTGGCTCCTTCGTGTATTCTGTCTTTGTCCATCAAAGTTCGTTTCTAACTCTGCTGCTGCTTTTGTGCTTGTATAAGTTGTTCAGTGGTTCTTCTGTGCCTACATTAGCAAAAGATTGGTTTATACTTTTTTTTTTTTTTTCTTTTTGGTATTTTCGAGACAGGGTTTCCCTGTAGCCCCAGCTGTCCTGGAGCTCGCTCTGTAGACCAGGCTGGCCTTGAACTCACAAAGATCCGCCTGCCTCTGCCTCCCAAGTGCTAGGATTAAAGGCGTGTGCCACCATGCCTGGCTATCTAGTCTCATTCTTATATTTTAGGTTTATTTTTGTTCTTTTTTGGTTTTTCTTGTGCCTGATTTTTTGTTTGGTTTTGAGACAAGGGCCTTATGTAGTCTAGGCTTGCCTCAAACTTACTATGTAGCTGAGGATGACCTAAACTTCTGATCTTTCTTTCTTCCTCCGCTTCCAGAGGGGATTACATGTCTGGTTTATACAGTGCAAGGATGGAACATAGGGCTTCCTGCATGCTAGAAGGCATCTTAGCTATAACCCTAGCCCTCTTTCTAGCTTAAGGAAGAAGCATAGACTTTTGTTTTGATGTGAAATACACATAAAAAATTTTATCAACAATTTTGAATACTCAGTTTAGTAGTTTTACATACATAACTATCATTACTGTTCTTTCCAAGAACTTTGTGTCTTTCAAGACTATAACTGTACTTATGGAAAAATAAGTCAGACCCCATTCTCCTCTCTACATTCCCTGACAACTACTTTTTGTCTGTGGTTTTGCTACAGGCACATGATAAGATTGGAAACATAGGGGGCTGGAGAGATGGCTCAGGGCTTAAGAGCACCAACTTCTCTTGCAGAGGACCCGGGTTCGATTCCCAGCACCCACATGGTGGCTAAGAACCGTCTTTAACTCCAGTTCCAGGGGAGTCTGACACTCTCTTCTGACCTCCGCAGCATTGCACGACATGGCTACACCTACCTATATGCAGGCAGTACACTCATACACAATTTAAAAAAAAAAAAAAGATTGGAAACATAATTTGTCCTTTGTGTAACTATCTTATTTCACTTAGCATAGTGTCTTCAGAGTTTATTCGTGTTGTAATATCTAAAAAGCTGACTATTCCATTGTATGGATTACTGTCTGCATGTAGGTAGGTGCACCCATGTCATGCAGTGCTGCGGAGGTCAGGAGAGGGTGTCAGATTTCCCTGGAACTGGAGTTAAAAAACACAGCTCTTAGCTGCTATGTGGATGCTGGGAATAGAACCCAGGTCCTCTGCAAGAGCATTAGCTGAGCCATCTCTCCAGCCCTGCTTCTAGACTATTATAAATAATGCTACTTTGAATATAAATGTACAAAGATTTGTTCTTCCTGTTTGCTGCTATGTGTATGTGTGTGGTGAGACTGCATCTTATAGTAAGTAGTCTGGAATTCACTATGGTAGAATTTGCCTCCTGGCTCAGACTCCCAAGTGCTGAGCTTACAGGCATGTGCTATCACCTGGCTTTTCTCATTTTTATATCTTTTAAGTGTATAGTCAGGTGAAATTCTATTTTTAAGAATTTTATTGCTGGGCATGGTGGCACACACCTTTAATCCTAGCACTAGGAGGCAGAGGCAGGCAGATCTTGTGAGTTCAAGGCCAGCCTGGTCTACAGAGGGAGTTCCAGGACAGCTGGGGCTACAGGGAGACCCTGTCTCGAAAAGAAAAAATAATAATAGGGCTGGAGAGATAGCCTAGCAGTTAAGAGCACCGACTGCTCTTGCAGAGGACCCAGGTTCGATCCCCAGCACCCACATGGCAGCTAAGAACCATCTGTAACTCCAATTCCAGGAGAACTCCAGTTCCAGGGGAATCTGAGACCCTCTCTGACCTCCTCAGCATTGCACGACACGGGTGCACAAACCTACATGCAGACAGTACATTCATACACATACAAAAATAAAATTAAAAAAAAAGAAATAATAATTTTATTATTTTTTATTTCATGTATATGAGTGTATTACCTGCATGTTAGTGTATCCATGTTTTGCAATGCCTATAGAGGTCAGAAGAGGGCCTCAAATTTCCCTGGAACTGGAGTTACCAATGGTTTTAGCTACTGTGTGGGTGATAGGAATTGAATCCGAACCCATATCCTCTGCAAGAATAGCCAGTGCTTTTAACCTATGAGCCCTTTCTCCAGCCTCACTTTCTATTTTTATTATTTTTTTCTAGTACTAGGAATTGTATCCAGGCCTTCCACATGCTAGGCAAGTGCTTTATCACTGAGGTCCATCCCCAGCCCTTGTTTTTGAGGCAGGGTCTTAACTATGTAAGTCACCTAGCTTTGAACTGGTGTTCCTCCTGCCTCTGTCTCCTGAGTACTGGGGTTATATAGTCTTGCCCCAGCACCCTTGACACACTTATTTATATATAAAAATAATATATATTAAGAATACAATGAAAAAGAATACAATGAAAAGGAGATTCTAATTGGTTTAATTGACTTATTAACCCAGGTAAGTCTAAGTACCCTCTCTTAAAGCTCTGAACTAGAGAGGGGCTTATTTATGTAAGAAAAGTAACTGAAGTGTTTTGTTTTGGTATTTTTGAGACAGGGTCTCTCTTTAGTCACAGCTGGCCCAGAACTTGGTATGTAGACCAGGCTGGCCACACCCTGCACCACTTAACTAGTCACTTTTTCTTTTGGTGGCATAGATTGACTCCAGGATACAAGATTAGCACACAGTTTTCCACTGAGCTACAGCCTGGTCCATAACTAGGCATTTGTCAATCAAAAAACTTCAGTTATAGCCAGACACACCTTTAATCCCAGCACTTGGGAGGCAGAGGCAGGAGATCTCTGTAAGTTCAAGGCTAGGGCTAGCCTGGTCTACATAGCAAGTTCCAGGCCAGCTGGGACTAAAGGGAAACCTTGTCTCAAAAGACCAAAAAAAGTTTAGTGGTATGATGGCACATTCCTTTAAGCCCAGCAATTAGGAGGCAGAGGTAGGCAGGTCTCTGTGAGATAGAGGCCAGTTTAAACTGAAGTGGCAAGTTCTAGGTCAGCTGGAGCTACAGGTGGACCCTGTCTCAACTAACAGCTGTCCATAACTCCAGTTCCAGAGGATTCAGCACCCTCTTCTGGCCTCAGGCATACACATGTTGCACTCACATGCAGGGAAGACACTGATACAAATGATATAAAAAGAAATCAATTTAAAAAACAGGGTAAGTGATATATTTTTTTTAATGTGTATGAATGTACTGTCTGCATGTAGTTTGTGTACCTGTGTCTTGCAATACTGTGGAGGTCAGAACTGGAGTCAAGACGGTTTTCAGCTGCCATGTGGGTGCTGGGAATCAAATCCGGGTCCTCTGCAAGAGCAGTCGGCGCTCTTAACCGCTAGGCCATCTCTCCAGCCCAGTAAGTGATATTTTTAAACTCGGATAAAATATTCTATTTTAAATTCTCCCTGAAAAAATTAACACATAAGGAAGACCTGTGGGAAGTAAAGTATTGCCAAGTAAAGATTGCATACACTTTTGTGTTTGGAGAAAGAAAAAGCATGTTCTCATCTGAATACATCCTAAAAAATACTGACACTTGCTTTTATTTAGATTGATAGCAAGGGTAAGTTTACAATAGAATTTATAATATGAGGTACTGCTATATTTTTTAAAGAAATAATGTTGAAAAGCATCTTGTATTAACTTAGAGAATGGGAGATATGGTTGAGTTACAATACAATGTTCAATGGTTTGCGTTCGTATGTGTAAATTTTTTATGGGATGAAATTTTTTGGGGTGGCTTAAAAAAATTTTAATTTTGTGTGTGTGTTTTGCCTGCATGTATGTAAGTGTATCACATGTACACTGCCTGTGGAGCAAAAAAGAGAGCATCACACCCCTTGTAACTGATTCTTAGCTACCATGTAGGTGCTGGGAACTGAACTGCTGCTGAGCCATCTCCAGCCTCTGTTGTTAGTTTTTAATGAAAATGCTGGTTTTCTGACAGCTAATTCACCATTTTAGTATATGCTTAAAATATTAGCAACTTATTGTGTATCATTTATATCCCGCTTAAAGTTTTGTTTTGTGTTTTTTTTTGTTTGGTTGGGTTTTTTTGGTTTTTGTTTTTTTGGTTTTTTTTTTTGTTTGTTTGTTTTTTTTGATCTTTTTGAGACAGAGTCTCCCTATAGCCCCAGCTGGCCTGGAACTCACTCTGTTGACCAAGCTGGCCTGGAACTCACAGAAATCCACCTGCCTCTGCCTCACAAGTGCTAGGGTTAAAGGCATGTGCCACCATGCCCTGCTTATATCCCACTTAAAGCTGGGAGCACGGATATGGTTAATTGAAATCATCCTTTGAAGGGACTTAGCAGTATCCCCTGGCCTCAGTTGGTATTCGGTTGAATCAGGAGTTCAGTGGAGGGAAAGGCATTAATGGCATAATTAGGACAGAATTTAATTAAAAGGCAGACTTTTTGAGTTTGATTTCCTATTAGGCCATTTGTTTTCTTTGATCATTATTTTCCATGATCTTTAATTTCATTCTATGTCATAAAGGTTTTCAGATCCAAAGAAAATATGATTAAAAAACATTGTAAACTGAGCCGGGTGTGGTGGTGCACGCCTTTAATCCTAGCAGAGGCAGGTGGATCTTTGTGAGTTCAAGGCCAGCCTGGTCTGCAGAGTGAGTTCCAGGACAGCTGGGACTACAGGGAGACCCTGTCTCGAAAAGACCAAAAAAAATCGTAAACTGAAAGTGACATGGGTTGACAGCAATGGAGTGGGCTTTAGGGACCAGAGGCTGAGAACTAGAAATCTGTGTGATAGAGAAAATGATGAGCCAGATGAGCCATAGTCCATTTTGCTGCGGCAGAATTTATTTTGGAGTATAGGGAAGGAGAAATGGAAACTAGAGCATCTAAAAGCAGGATGGAAAGTTTAACACCAGACATAAATTACTGTTGGTGGACTTGTGACCTTGGACAAATCACTTCTCTTTTTTAAACATTTATTGTGTGTGTGCTTGTATCTATTCCCACAAGTGCTTGGGTGCTACTGGCGAGATCCAAAGACAGATTGGGAGGAGTCATTTCTCCCTTCTTACTATGTGGCTCCTAGGTATTGATCTCAGCTCATCTGCCTTGCTGGCAGGAGCCTTTACTCATTGAGCCATCTCCCTGGCTCTCATTTCTTCTGAGTCTCCATTTCTTTACTAGTATAGTAGGAGATAATAATTCTTTTACATCAATAATCTTATAGGTAAAAATCAGTGTTAAATGAGACAGTACATGAAAGTGCTGCTACAAAGTATCAAGTGTTGATAGTGTTCAGCATGATAAAAGCTAAAAGGATCTGGACCCAGGTGATTGATTTAAATAACAACGGAGGATTAGTTTAAAGATCAAGAAGCAGATAGTTGATTTTTTTTGTTTGTTTGTTTTTGTTGTTTGTTTTGAGGCACTGAATCCCTGTTTCGCCAACTGGCCTGGAACTCTATATAGACCAGGCTGGCCTCAATCTCACAGAGACCTGCCTGTCTCGTCTTCACTAATGCTGGAGTTAAAGGCATGTGCCACCACACCTGGCTCTCAAGATGCAGTTTTATTTACATGGCCTTAACACAGTGGCAGGAGAGAAGGAAAGAGGGTGCACTTGGTCTTAATGAGCAGGTCTGTGTTGGAAAGAAATTAATCCCTGGATTGTCAAACTGCTAACTTAAAATCATATCAGCAGCCGGGCGTGGTGGCACGTGCCTTTAATCCTAGCACTTGGGAGGCAGAGGCAGGCCTGGTCTACAGAGTGAGCTCCAGGATAGCTGGGACTAAAGGGAGACCTGTCTCAAAAAAAAAAAAAAAAAAAAAAAAAAAAATCATATCAGCAAAATCTTTTATAAAAATGTCACTCATAAATTCATAGGACTAGGATAAGGACATTCAGAGGAGGTGTTTTGTTACTGTTGAAGGTGCTGTAACTTAAAGAGTGGATTTGTGCAGCTGGAGAAATGGTTCAGTGGTTAAGAGTACTGGCTGCTCTTGCAGAGAGCCCCAGATTCAGTTCCCAGCACCCACATGGTGGCTAACAACTAACTGTCCCTAACTCCAGTTTTTTTTGTTTTGTTTTGTTTTGTTTTGTTTTGTTTTGTTTTTATCTTTTCGAGACAGGGTCTCTCTGTAGCCCCAGCTAACCTGGAACTCACTCTGTAGACCAGGCTGGCCTTGAACTCACAAAGATCCACCTTGAACTCACAAAGATCCGCCTGCCTCTGACCCCGAGTGCTAGGATTAAAGGTGTGCACCACCACGCCCGGCTCCTAACTACAGTTTAGGGGGAATTTTGAACCCTCTTCTGACTTGGGGCATTACACAACATGGGTGCAGTTACATGTAAGCAATACACTCACATAAAATAAAAAAGGTATATATATATATATATAAAGGTATATATATATATAAAGGTATATATATTAAAGTACATTTGTATGGGGCTGTAGAGGTGGCTCAGTGGTTAAGAGCATGGGCTGCTCCTGCAGAGGGACCCAGGTTTGATTCCCACACCCATACGGCATCCAATAACGGTCCACTCTAGTTCCAGGGGAATCTGAGTGCATTGCATAACACAGGTGCATTCATACATGCAGGCAATACACTCATACACATAAAAATAATAAAATACTTAAAAAAAAACATCTGTAAGCCTGGAGTGGCGGCACCCACCTTTAAACCCAGCACTGGGGAGGAGAGGCAGGCAGATCTCTGTGAGTTCAAGGCCAGCCTGATCTACATAGCAAGACCCAGGCCAGCTGTCTCAAAAAGGAGACCCTGTCTCAAAAAGACCAAAAAAAAAGAAAAAAAAATTTTTTTTTAAGTCTGAGAATAAATTCCATTGGATCTTATGTTAGACTTATAACTGTGACCAAATGCCTGATAGAATGTAAATGAGGAAAGATTTATTTGGGCTCCCAAGTTGAGAGATTTCAGTCCATCATGCATCAGGGTGCAGAACTCATGGAAGCTACAAATTCAGAGAGAAAATGCCTGTACTGTCTTTTTCTCCTTTTATTTAACCCAGGACCCAGCATGGACTAGGTACTACACACCCTTGGAGTGTTTCTTACCCCTTAAGCAATCCTTTCTAGAAACACACAGACAGATATACCCAGTGGTTAATCTCCAAATGCTTCTTAGGCCTGTCAAGTTGACAATCAAGATTGACCACCACAGATCTTGTGAAGTACTGTGGGGTATCAGTATGAGGATACTTGGTTTGTATATTAGAAAACATATATATTTTTTTTTGGTCTTTTCGAGACAGGGTCTCCCTGTAGTCCCAGCTGTCCTGGTACTCACTCTGTAGACCAGGCTGGCCTTGAACTCACAAAGATCCACCTGCCTCTGCCTCCCAAGTGCTAGGATTAAAGGCGTGTGCCACCACGCCCAGCTTTTTTTTTTTTTTTTTTGTAGAAAACCTTTAATTGAGTAGCTTAAACAGTAAAGACATTTCAAACAAGACAAAAATAAGTGTTAAGTTAGAGCAGGAATAGGTTGTTTAATTCAAGCATTTAAGTTCTCTAAACTTTTGGTGGGTTTTGTTTATTTTTGTGTTTTGAGACAGGCTCTCCCTGTAGCCCCAAATATCCTACCAGGCTGGCCTGGGTGTCACAGAGCGCTGCCTCCCAAGTGCTAGGAATAAAGCCATGCAACACAGCACCTTGCTCAAGTTTTCTCAACATTACTGGGCGATCTTTAGACTAGTTCTCCCGTGGTTACAAGATGACGCCCTGTGCTAGGCCTTAAATCCAGAGACTTTTCTGGATGGCTTGTTTTGTGGCCTCTTCTCTTTTTGGCCAGAAGATCTAACCCAAAGTTCTTGGCAACTTCTATTTTTCTTGGCCAGATAACAGCCTCTAGAGCATCTTTTATCTAAATATATCTCCTTTTTTTTGTCTTTTTGAGACAGGGTCTCCCTGTAGCTCCAGCTGTCTGGAACTCACTCTGTAGACCAGGCTGGCCTGAACTCACAGAGAATCGCATGTCTCCACCTCTCAAGTGTTGGGTTAAAGGCACACGCCACCACACCTAGCTCTAAAATATATCTTTTACAAGTAAAATATGTATATCTGCTCTGGTGTATACTTCTGTCCCATATAACACAAGTTCACCCTTTATACTTATTTTAAGTGATAAAGGACAAAACAAACTTTTTAGGCATTTAACATATCACAGTATTTTAGTACGGTCTGGGGACTCTTGAAGGGATCGTCAGAATCTGTGAGGTCAAGACAATTTCATGACAGTATTAGTGTTGTTATTTATTTATTTATTTATTTATTTATTTATTTATTTTTGAGATAGGGTCTCCCTGTAGCTCTGGCTGTTCTGGAACTCACCTGCTTCTGCCTCCGCCTCCTTAGTGCTAGGATTAAAGGCATGCACCATCATGCCCGGCAAAAACAACATGGTGTCCCACACCTTTGATCCTAGCACTTGGGAGGCAGAGAGAGGGGAATCTCTGAGTTCAAGGCCAACCTGGTCTACAGAGTGACTTCCAGGCCAACTGGGGCTACAAGGAAGCCCTGTCTCAAAAAAACTCCCCACCCCCCAAGAAAAAAGATATTTTCAATTTTATTCTTTCAGATGTATAGTGGAGATTTCCAGAGCTAGGCATAGTACCACATCAGCTCAGCCTTAGCTTCAGAGTAAAGTTCCAGGACAGTTTGAGCTCTACAGTAAGATTTATCCTCAAAACACTTCAAAAAACAAACACCAATAAAGGGCTGTTCGAAACCTGGTTTCACAGCAAAGTGTGTTGGGAAAACTGCTAATTTTCAATAATCAGACCTCAAGAAATGGGTGAGAATCAGTAACGCCCTTCTTTTCTGCCTTTCTTTTTTGTTTGTTGTTTTATTTTTAAACTTTTTTTTTTTTTTTTTTTTTTTNTTTTTTTGGTCTTTTCGAGACAGGGTCTCCCTGTAGCCCGAGCTGTCCTGGAACTCACTCTGTAGACCAGGCTGGCCTTGAACTCACAAAGATCCGCCTGCCTCTGCCTCCCAAGTGCTAGGATTAAAGGCGTGCACCACCACGCCCGACTTATGCATTGTCTTTTAATTGGGCATTGAATGTAGGATTCACATACAGCAAACACTGTACCATTGAGCTAAATCTTCGGACCTTTTTACTTTTTATTTTGAGACAGGGTCTCACTGACTTGCCCAGTCCATCCTTGAACTCTTTGTAGTTCAAAGAGGCCTCTAACTCCCTATCCTCTTGCTTCAGCCTCCCGAGTACTTGGATTACAGCCCTGTATCACCAGGCCTAGCTCAAAGCTAAGTCTTTGTAGTAAATGTATACTATCTCCAGGCAGCTTTAATATATTGACAATTGAATTAAATCCAACTGGGGCTACAAGCAGACCAAAAAGACAAGAAAACAAAACAAAAACAGCTGAATGTTGCTGCCAGCACCTATAACCCCAGACCTTATGGTGAGTGGGAGAGCAATGCAGAGGACCTGAAGCTGGTCTCTACATTACAAATACTCTTTCCATTGACTTGTAATTGGTAGTTGTAAAAATAATTGCTTCTGGAAAAGTTTTGTGGGATTGTTGTTGTCATCATCGTTGTTTCCTTTTGGTGAGAGGGAGAGCTAGACTTGAGAATAGAACTCAAGGCCTCCTGAATGTTATGACAAGAATTTTACCACTGAGATATATCCCTGGCAACTTGAGTGTTTGACTGTTACCCTGGGAACCCTAAGTGGCACAAAAGAACCACCTTCACAGAGTTGTCATCTGACTTCTGTAAACACTCTGATCTCATATACCACATGCACACACACAATAACAATTTTTTTAAAGATTTATTAGTCTTAATTATGGGTCTGTGTGTAGGTATATGTGCATGTGAGTGCTGGTGCCCATGGATGCATAACATCTCCCTGGAGCTGAAGTTCCAGGTGTTTATGAGTTGCCTAGTATGGGTCCTAGGAATCAAACTGAGGTCCTCGGTAAGGACAGTATGTGTTATCTACTGAGTCCTTTCTCTGCCTACACCTCTCCTCTCCAAGCCCCATGATAATAAACTCTCGGCTTTTCTTTTTTCTTGTCATCTTTTATTTATTTATTTTTTTTAGACAGGGTTTCCCTGGAGCTTGCTATATAGACCAGGCTGGCCTCAGTCTCATCCAGGTCCAACTACTCCTGCCTCCGGAGTGCTGGGATTAAAGGCTTGCACCACCATACCTGAGTGATGCTAGTTCTAGGAGTAAAGAGCCATTAAAAATCCCAGTGCCAGGTTTGCGGTACTGCCAATAGTTGGGGTCAGGAAGATCACAGATACACACCTTTTAAAAAAAAAAAAAAAAAAAAGAGGCTTTGCTGTGTCTTTGTTGGTTGTCCACCAGAGCTTGTTAATAAAAACCTGCTGAACCATACACCTTGGTTGCAAGATACAGAAAAATCAAGCTAGAACTGAGCTAGAAACTCCTCCTCCCTTCTGGCTAGCTTTCATACAGTGCAGGATGGTGCTTATACAGATTGCTGGGGGAAGTAATGGCATCAGTGGTTCTTACCCTACTGTGAACCCAGTTGAACTAGAATACCTAGCTGCCAGGCAAGATGTACCCATTGGGATCTACTTTCATTCTTCTGTATGTTGATACCCAGGTATCCATTTGTTGAAGATGCTGTCTTTTCTTCAGTGGGTATTTTTTGGTATCTTTGTCAAAAATTCAGGTGACCATAGTTGCATGAACTTATAGCTGGATTCTCTATTCCATTGATCTCTGATTTTGTGCCAGTACCATGCTGTTATTATTACTGTGGCTTTGTAATATAACTTGAAATCAAAGTATGGTGATTCCTACAGCATTATCTTCTTAGGATTGTTTTTATTATCCTGAGTTTTTTTCTTTGTAGCCCCAGCTGTCCTGGAATTCGCTCTACTGTAGACCAGGCTGGCCTTGAACTCACAAAGATCCGTCTGCCTCTGCCTCCCAAGTGCTAGGATTAAAGGCATGCACCACCACACCCGGCTATCCTGAGTCTTTTATGCTTCCATGTGAATACTAAGGTTTGTTTGTTCTAATGTGGAAAAAAAAAATAGCACTGGAATTTTTGGGAGGATTCCATTGAATATAGCTTGCTTTTGGTAGGATGGCCATTTTCACACTATTAACTCTATTGATACATGAACACGGCAAGTCTTTCCATCATCTATTTTCTCCAGTTACTTTCTTTAGATCCCCTGCCTATGGAATGGTGCTACCTATAGTGAACAGGTCTTCCCATTAATACAATCAAGATAATCCCCACAGACCTGCTCATAGGCTAACCCAATCTAGACAATCCCTCATCGAGACTTTTCCAGGTGATTCTAGATTGTGTCAAGTGGACAATTAAAAATAACCATCAAAGGGTGGTTTTGGTAGAAGATTCTCATTGCCTGGTCCAGGAGGCTTAAGAGAAATGGAGCTTCCATGGGTTAAAAGCCTTGTCAAACCATCATGTGGAGATGGAACTTTTGAGCCCTAAAGGAAAACACTTGATAGATTTTAAAATGTAAGGATTCTAAATGCAAGAAGTAAACAATGAACAAATGAGTTGGCTAGCAAACAGGATAGCCATGACTTAGGTATTTGTTTTACTTCCTGTCAGGTTAACTTGCCTTTTATTCCTGTTCACAAATCATTGGCACATTTGTATGTCAGTGCCCTGTACTCTGCTGGGGTCTTTTCAATCAGCTTGTTTCTTTGTGTATGTGTGAACATACATGCCACAGCATGCATGAAGTAGGGGGAGTCAGAGACAACTCACAGGTTCTCTCTACCCTGTGGAAGTTGTTAAGTTTGGTGGCAAATGCCTTTATCTATTTAGTCATCTTTCCAGCTCCTGGGGCTCCCTTTTAAATTGGTTTAAAGCTGGGTGCCTGAATGGCTTGCCTTTGTAGGTTTTTAGGAGCACCAAGTCCCCTAGCAGAACTGGGTCAGGATGAGAATCCTGGTAAGTAGCTGGTAGAAATTTTGTAATGATAACTAGTTGTTCTGTTCTTTGCTTGTATTTTCCTGGTGAGTGTTTAAGACAGTGTAGGTGCACAGATTAACTTCTTTATTGTCAAGGTCAGTTGAGGCCTCTTTAGGGGTTACTTTTAGGTAGTAGTAGCTTCTGGGATCCTTTAGTATCAGTTGCAATATCTGCTGGAATGAGTCGGGGACTTAGCTTGTGGCCTCCCTTGGAATAATTGAGGACATTTCCCTCTGCAATAATCTTCCTCTTTGCAGAATGTACACTGGTTAATATCCAAAGCCTGCGGTTTCCAAAGCCTCTGATCAAGAGGACAGGTGAATTACTATACCTAAAGTACCCTTTTTTTTTTTTTTTTTATGTGTATGAATGTACTGTCTGCATGTCGGTCAGTGCACCTATGTTGTGCAATGCCTCGGAGGTCAGAAGAGGGTGTCAGATTCCCCTGGAACTGGAGCCAAAGACAGTTCTCAGCCACGGATCAAACCCGGGTCCTCTGCAAGAGCAGTCGGCGCACTTAACCACTAGGCCATCTCTCCAGCCCCTAAAGTACCCTTTTATAATTTGTCCCATTGTCTTCTAGTCCCTGATGACCTAGCTTACCTAAAGGCAAGGGTTAAAATCTTGGGCCCTTTATCTTCAGTGACTCTAGCCTCCAAGTATAGCTGTTGAACACCCCAAAATATCAATTACACCAGTCTCTGAACAAATAATGGGTATGAGTCAGCATAGAGAGGGAGGCCTTCTGGTAACACCAGTGAGTGCCCTAGTATCTGTAAGTGTGCAACTACAAGAGTCCTGAATTTAGAGAAAGAGAAAATAGTTTTGTTTCTTCTCCCTAAAATATAATGGACTTTTGAAGGATTCATGAAAGAATTTACCCTTTAGACCAGAGTAGAAATAAAACATGTTTGTTTAGAGAGCAACAGGCATGAGAACAGCAGAACCTCCTACTAATGGCAGTGAGAGAGTCCTCTGTTTGGAGAAGTCATCATTCTGTTAGGGTGAGCCACTATGCATGCCATATCTTGTCATATAATTCTCACCATGCAGATGAGGGTAGTTCTGTGACTAATTTTGTTTGGCCTATCTTAAGATGAATGGAGTAGCTATTTTTTCTGTTACAGAGGAGGTATTCTGGGTCAGGCTTGCATTGGGGAACTATTCCCTTTCTGGTCTCGCAATCATGGCTTGCCTTTGGTTTGGTTTGGTTAATTTATATTTGGGTCTGCAATTTAGCACCTTAGTTTTCCAATTTCCTAAAAGAAATTAGGAAACAGAAATTGGTGGAGGAAAATTAAGTTCTACTGTTAAGGAAGTAGAGTGGGGTGGGTGGTTGGGTGGTGGTTATTTTTATGTGTATAAGTGTTATGCCTGCATGTGTATAAGTGCACCCATGTCGTGCAACATCCTTGGAGGTCATAAGACAGAGTTTGATCCCCTGGAACTGGAGTTATGGAGGGTTCTTAGCCACTATGTGGGTGCTGGGAATTAAACCTGGGTCTTCTGCCAGAGCATCCAGTGCTCTTAACCACTAAGCCATATCTCCAGCCCCCAGATGCCTATTTTTGAAAGAGAAGTCTCTAGGGTTATAAGTGATGATAGGATACCCATGCTGGGCTAGCAGGGTTCTTTGTCCCTTGGTCTCATCCATAGGTGTAAAAGAGAAGCTTTTTTCTTAGGTAAGCTTCAATCGCCAGGTTCCAGCATACCTATTAAGTAGCCAGGTATGGTGGCACACACCTTTAATCCCAGCACCTGGGATTAAAGACTAAAAAGCAAACAATCAAAACCCCTCCACTAATTCTGTAAATGTGAAAATAAAAGTTGATGATGTAATAGCTTTAGGAAAGAGTACAAGTGTCTTTCAAATTTAGAGTGTTTTCTGTCCTACCAGTGCTCTGCAGCCACCACCACCCCCATCTCTCTCAGCATGGGATCACTGTTAAATATCTTTTTTTAACATACTTTATATGTAAGACTATATTGCCTGGATGTAGGTAGATGTACCCATGTCATGCAATGCCTGCAGAGATCAGAAGAGGGCGTTGGATCCCCTGAACCTGGAGTTGCAGACAGTTGTTAGCTACCATGTGGGTGCCAGAAATCAAACCCAGCTCCTCTGTAAGAGCAGCCAGTGCACTTAACCCTAAGCCATCTCTCCAATCCTGACTGTTAAATATCTTAACCTATTTATATTTAAGGATATACCACTTTTTATTTGTTTTAAATTTTTTTTTTATTAATTTTATTTATTTCTGTATGTGTATGAATGTACTGTCTGCATGCAAGTTTGTGTACCTGTGTCGTGCAATGCCGCGGAGGTCAGAAGAGGGTCTCGGATTCCGCTGGAATTGGGAGTTCTCCTGGAATTGGAGTTTCAGATGGTTCTTGGCCGCCATGTGGGTGCTGGGGTTCGAACCCGGGTCCTCTGTAAGAGCAGTCGGCGCTCTTAACTGCTAGGCCATCTCTCCAGCCCCCAACTTTTTATTCTTGATATCAGTAATCTGTTCTTGCTTTACCTTTCTTGCTGGAACTTTCACCATTTTTACTGATCTTTTAATCTTTTAAATTACTTGTGTGTGTGTGTGTGTGTGTGTGTGTGTGTGTGTGTGTGTGTAAGTGTAAGTGTAAGTGTAAGTGTAAGTGTGTTTTACCGGCATGTGGGAGTGTACCATGGATGTGCAGTGCCCATGAAGGCCAGAAATGGGTGTTGGATCTCCTGGAATTGGAGTTATATCCTCAGAAGAGCAGCCAATGCTCTTAATTACTGAGCCATCTCTCTGGCCCTGTTACTAATATTTTTAAAGAGCAAACACGTTGAGAGAATATTCTCTTTCTCTCTCTCTCTCTCTCTCTCTCTCTCTCTCTCTCTCTCATAGAGTTTCACTGTGTTATCCTGGCTAGAGTTCACCACCATGCCTAGTGGCCTTCGCCTGTCTCTTCCTTTTCAGTTTCATTCCTTTCTGGTTTTTAATGTTTTTTCTACTTGCTTTTGGTTTTACTTTATTATTTATTATTTATTTACTTTATTCTTTATTATTCTTTATTCCATGGAGGTCAGAAGTCAGAAGAGAGCATCAGATCTCCTAGAACTGAGAGTTACAGTCAATTGTTAGCTGCCACATGGGTGCTGGGAATAGAACCCCAGGTCCTCTGCAAGAGCAGCCGGTGTTCTTTTTTATTTTTTTTGGTCTTTTTGAGACAGGGTCTCCCTGTAGCCTCAGCTGTCCTGGAACTCACTCTGTAGACCAGGCTGGCCTTGAACTCACAAAGATCCGCCTGCCTCTGCCTCCCAAGTGCTAGGATTAAAGGCGTGCGCCACCACGCCCGGCAGCCGGTGTTCTTAACCGCTGAGCCATCTCTCCAGCCCCAACTTTGTTTAATATTTAAACATTATAAATTGTGTCCTTTAAGAAAACAAAACTTGCTGGGCGTTTTGGGTGACGGCACACCTTTGTCCTAGCACTCTGGAGGGCAGAGAGGCAGACGGATCTTTGTGTGAGTTCACCAGGCCAACCTGGTCTACGAGCAGTTCCAGGACAGCTGGGGCTACAGGGGGACCCTGTCTCGAGATAAGACCAAAAAAAAAAAAAGAAAAGAAAAAGAAAAAAAAAAAAACAAAAACTTAGGAAGCACACAAAAAGGCATTGTTTTGTTTTTGTTGTTTTATGTATAGGAAAAATTGTACTGTTATATGTTAGGTTGTGTCACCCGTGTCATGCATTGCTGAGGATGGTCGACGAAGGTGTCAGATTCCCCTGGAATCTGGAGTTAAAGACGGTTCTTAGCCACCATGTGGGTGCTGGGAATCGANAGACCCTGTCTCGAAAAGACCAAAAAAAAAAAAAAGAAAAGAAAAAGAAAAAAAAGAAACAAAACTTAGGAAGCCACAAAAGCATGTTTTTGTTTTTGTTTTTTATGTATAGGAATGTACTGTCTATATGTAGGTTGGTGCACCCGTGTCATGCAGTGCTGAGGAGGTCAGACGAAGGTGTCAGATTCCCCTGGAACTGGAGTTAAAGACGGTTCTTAGCCACCATGTGGGTGCTGGGAATCGAACCCAGGTCCTCTGCAAGAGCAGTTGGTGCTTTTAACCGCTGAGCCATCCAGCCCCCACAAAAGTATATCTTACACACTAAAGCATATATATGAAGACACTTAAAGAATGTTATGTTCTAACATCCACACTTAAGTCTAAATTGTGTATGCTTTTTTTCATTTTTATGTGTATGTATTTTGCCTGCATGCACATAAGTGCACCCATATGTGCAGTGCCTTCAGAGGGCATCACATCTCCTGGAAATGGAGTTGCAAATAGTTATTAGCTGCTATGTGGGTGCTGGGAACTGAAACCAGGCTCTTTGTCTGCAAGAGCAGCCAGTACTCTTAACCACTGAGCCATCTCTCCAGCCCTCATACTGCTGCTTTTTTAAAAATTTTGTTTATTTATTTATTTAATGTGTATGAATGTACTGTCTGCATGTAGATTTGTGCACCCCTGTCGTGCAGTGCCGCGGAAGTCAGAAGAGGGCATTGGATTCCTCTGGAACTGGAGTTAAAGACAGTTCTCATCCGCCATGTGGGTTGGGTGCTGGGAATCGAACCTGGGTCCTCTGCAAGAGCAGTCAGTGCTCTCAACCACTAGGCCATCTCTCCAGCCCTCAAACTGTTGCTTTTATTTTTTATTTTTTTTCCATAGCCAATTTTAATTTATTATTTTTTTATTTGTTGTATGAGTGTACTGTCTGCATGTAGGTTGATGCACCTGTGTTGTGCAATGCCACGGAGGTCAGAAGAGGGAGTTGGATTCCCCTGGAACTGGAATTAAAGATTGTTCTTAGCCGCCATGTGGGTGCTGGGAATTGAACCTAGGTCCTCTGTAAGAGCAGTCGGTGCTCTGGTGCTCTTAACCACTGCCAACCCCCAAACTGTTGCTTTTAAATATAGTTCATTAACATAGTAATTTATAGGCCACTGATTGAATGATTTACCAAATGTATTTTCTTTTATTATGCATTATTTGCTTGCTTGTTTGTTTGTTTGTAAGTGACTGGGTCTTACTCTGTAGCCCAAGCTGGCCTCAAACTCACTGTGAGCTCAGCTGGTTTTAAACTTGTAGCAGTCTCCTCCCTCAGTCTCCTTAGTACTGGGACTATTGAACTGAGACACTGTACCAAACACAAAATTATTTTAATGCATCCCATACCTGAGATTTCATCACCCTTACTATTTTTTAGGTTTTTCATTTGGCACAGTGCTCACATAAACATAGTGTGAATTGCCTTTTTTGACCATTAAGCTGTCATTTGATTTTTTGTTTTCTATACTTTTTAGGACATTTCTGGTTCATTCGCATCCTTGAAGAGCATCTGTAGAAGAGGAAGGAAAAGATGGGTGTGAAAACGTTTACTCATAGCTCTTCTTCCCACAGCCAGGAAATGCTTGGAAAACTAAATATGCTACGAAATGATGGACATTTTTGTGATATCACTATCCGTGTCCAGGACAAAATCTTCCGGGCTCATAAAGTGGTACTAGCAGCTTGCAGTGATTTCTTTCGCACCAAACTTGTAGGCCAAGCAGAGGATGAGAACAAAAATGTGTTGGATCTGCATCATGTTACAGTGACTGGCTTTATACCCCTTTTAGAATATGCTTACACAGCCACTCTGTCAATTAACACAGAAAATATTATTGATGTTCTAGCTGCGGCTAGCTATATGCAAATGTTTAGTGTTGCTAGTACCTGCTCAGAATTCATGAAATCAAGTATTTTATGGAATACACCCAATAGCCAACCAGAAAAAGGTCTAGATGCTGGACAAGAAAATAATTCTAACTGCAATTTTACTTCTCGAGATGGAAGTATTTCTCCAGTGTCTTCAGAATGCAGTGTGGTGGAAAGAACCATTCCTGTCTGCAGAGAATCAAGAAGAAAGCGCAAAAGCTACATTGTTATGTCTCCTGAGAGTCCTGTAAAATGTAGCACACAAACGAGTTCACCCCAGGTATTGAATTCTTCAGCTTCCTATGCAGAAAATAGAAATCAGCCAGTTGACTCCTCTTTAGCTTTTCCCTGGACTTTCCCTTTTGGAATTGATCGAAGAATTCAGCCTGAGAAAGCTAAGCAGGCAGAAAATACCCGGACTTTAGAATTACCTGGTCCATCTGAGACAGGTAGAAGAATGGCTGATTATGTGACTTGTGAGAGCACAAAACCTACCTTGCCTCTGGGTGCCGAAGAAGATATCCAGGTTAAAGTCGAAAGATTAAGTGATGAGGAGGTCCATGAGGAAGTATCCCAGCCTGTCAGTGTATCTCAGAGCTCACTGAGTGATCAGCAGACAGTGCCTGGAAGTGAACAAGTCCAAGAGGACCTTCTGATTAGTCCACAGTCTTCCTCTATAGGTATAATGCTTTCTGTGTTTTCATGATATGGTTAGTTAAAATGTTTTCAATAGATTTTCTGTGCTCAGTTCTATAGAAAATGTAAAAAGCAGTAAAGCATGGTAAATGGACTTTTTAAAATGTAATTTGCACTATATATAAATATAAATTTATTTATTTATTTATTTATTTATTTATTTATTTATTTTGGTCTTTTCGAGACAGGATCTCCCTGTAGCCCCAGCTATCCTGGAACTCACTCTGTAGACCAGGCTGGCCTTGAACTCTCAAAGATCCGCCTGCCTCTGCCTCCCAAGTGCTAGGACTAAAGGCGTGTGCCACCATGCCTGGCTTTCTTGTTTGTTTGTTTGTTTGTTTGTTTGTTTGTTTTGAGAGACAGGGTCTCCCTTTAGTCCCAGCTGGCCTAGAGTTTGCTCTGTAGACCAGGCTGAACTTGAACTTATAGAGATCCTCCTATGTACCTGCCTTGGCCTTCTGAGTGCTGGGATTAAAGGCGTGCATCACCACGCCCAGCCTTACAATTTTTTTTACAAGTTATACATTGACAAAAAAGTTTAACAGTATATAAGGGACAAAGGAAGAAAGAAAATTTGAGAATTACTTCCATTTGGTTTTTTTTTTTTTTTTTTTTTTTTTTAAAGATAGGGTCTTGCTATGGAGTCTAGCCAGCCTTGAGCTAGTAGTGATCCTCTTGCCTCAGCTTCCTAGAGTTGGGATTACAGGTGTATACTACACACCCAGCTAGGGATAGTGCTCCAACACCTAGAATTCCAGGACTAAGCATAAGCATGAGAATTCATAGTTCAAAAGTCCTAAGCTACTTAATGAGTTCAAGGCCTGTGCTATATGAGTCCCTGTCTTGGAGGAAAAAAATCCACTTACTGTTTTGTTCTATATTGAAATATCTATTGAGGGCCAGTAATGGTCCTTGCTGCCAAGTCTGAGGACCTGAAATCCCAGGTCCTCTGGGATCCCAGATGATAGATAGGTGAGGAAACCCCCCCCCAAGTAAATATATATTGAAAACTCAAAGTGTGCCAAACATGATAACATGTAAGAAAAAGACATGATTCTTACAACAATGGAGTTAATAGCCCAACTGGAGAAGCATGTATGTCAGTAAGTGATTACAATGAGCTGTTAAAAATGTTATGCTAGACAAAAGGCATTATTAGTGTAATAATAGAAAGAGCAGGTTAACAACAGTGTATTTGAGTCGGTCTGAAGCAATGAGAGTTTTCCCAAAGTACGGTAACAAAGTATGCAGAAAAACATAAAGCAAGCCTCTAGTAGAAGAGCACAATATATTCATTAACCAGTGAATTTAGGGCACAGTGATATAAACCAAGTTTAATTACTGAACCAATGGGGAATAAATAGATAAGTCAAAAGGAGCTATTAAAGAACAGATTGTGAAGACCCTTGAACACCCTTCTAGTTAAGGATTGCGGTCAACTACAGATAATAGTATCCTGTCTTCAGTGGCTTTGCCAAACAGGAAGCTTTTGTTTTGTTTTGTTTTGTTTTGTTTTGTTTTGTTTTGTTTTGTTTTGTTTTGTTTTGTTTTGTTTTGAGACAGGGACTTCCTATAGTTCCAGCTGTCCTGGAACTCACTATGTAGACCAGGCTGGCCTTGAACTCACAGAGATCCACCTGCCTCTGCCTCCTGAGTGCTGGGATTACAGGCGTGCACCACCACGCCTGGCTGCCAAACAAGATTTTATTTTATTTTATATATATATATATATTTTTTTAAGTGATCATCTTTTTTTTTTTTTTAATCTTTGTATGTGTATGAGTGTACTGTCTGCATGTAGGTTGGTGCACCCGTGTCGTGCAATGCCACGGAGGTCAGAAGAGGTTGTCAGATTCCCCTGGAACTGGAGTTAAAGATGGTTCTCAGCTGCCATGTGGGTGCTGGGAATCGAATCCGGGTCCTCTGCAAGAGCAGTTGGCGCTCTTAACCACTAGGCCATCTCTCCAGCCCCAGGATTTTATTTTTATTACATGATAATGTTCCAGAATTGGAAGTCCAGAATTGATAATGTAGTTTTGCAGTATAATCTGAGATCTTTGTGTATTTATAATTTATCAGTTTATGCTTTCAGCTTATTTGCTCTGTATTTGAGATGCTCACTTCCTCTTGAGATTGGTACTCTAGAAAGAAATATTGCTTGTGTCAGGAATGTACTAATTTTCCTAGGAAATGTTTGAAAAACTAATGCTAGTCTGTTCCACATGATCTTCCTTAGTAACAAAGAATCTTGAGAAATTATTTTTAGTTGAGTACCTGATTACCTTAAACAAAATTAGAGCACAGTAGTGGTGAGTGCAGTAAGCAATGCCCACCGCAGATAAACTTAAACTTCACCCTTATACTCTAAATAATCTATCTTGGGGAGGGCATTTACTTTAGATTTGGTTATGCAAATACAGATTTGTCTCTGAAACCTGTTAGATGAGTAGGCATAAAAGAGTAAAACTTTGCCAGGCGTGGTGGCACATGCCTTTAGTCCTAGCACTTGGGAGGCAGAGGCAAGTGGATCTCTGTGAGTTCAAGGCCAGCCTGGTCTACAGAGTGAGTTCCAAGACAGCTGGGGCTACAGGGAGACAACCCTGTCTTGAAAAGACCCCCCCCCAAAAAAAAAAAAAGAGTAAAACTTTTTAATTACGATTTTTATAAACGAATCAATACAACCTAGTAAAATTGAGTATATGCATTGATGGGATGGGTAAAAGTACTTAGGATGAAATAATGGTTCATTGATTTTATTTTATTTTTTTAGGTTCATTTGATATTATGTAACAATTTTTCATACCTTATTTTCTGAATCCAGATGTATCTTTGCAGTTACTCATATAATGAATAGCATTTTGCCATCTACTAAATGCAGTAACTGCAATATGAAAGTTAGTGCTGGGAGGCTGGAGAGATGGCTCAGCAGTTAAGAGCACTGATTGCTCTTGCAGAGAATCTGGATTCAGTTCCCAGCATCTACATGGTGGCTAACAACCATCTATTATTCCAGCTTTAAGGGATCCAACAACCCTCTCTGACCTCCTTAAACACAGTATGACATGGGTGCACTTACCTACATGCAGGCAATACACCCATACACATAAAATAAAAATTTTTTTTTTTTTTTTTTTTTTTTGTATTTTTTAGA
>VZQC01014518.1:1037823-1069364 GCA_009823505.1 Rhizomys pruinosus
CTATTAGAATGAGTATAGAGCTTAATGGTAGAGTGTTTGCTTAGCATGTCCAAGGCCCCAATACTGAAAAAGGAAAAGAAAAAAAGGGATTATCATAGTCCAATGTTGAGATATTAAAGGGTAGTGATGAAAGACAGAATGGTGTCCTTGAAATCAAGATTATTGGAGATTGTAAAAATTTCAACTAGGGTCTGACCATAAATATGTGTAAGATAAGGTGAAAGACAAGATATTTGGAGGAAAAGAGGTTAAGGAGTTGGGAAGATGAGGGATTGACAAGATCACTTACATTATTCTTTTTTTTTAAGCTTATATCTGTAAATGGAATTTAGAGACTTGGAAATGGGAAAATTTGCATCTTGTGTGTGTGTGTGTGTGTTTGAGACAGGCTCTCCCTATAGCCCCAGATGACCTGGAACTTGCTCTGTAGGCCAGGCTGGCCTTGAACTCATAGAGATCCACCTGCCTCTGCCTCCTGAGTGCCGGGATTAAAGGTGAGCACCACCATGCTGGGCAATAAATGTTTATTGCTTAAGCTAACAGTATGAAGTATTTTTTTTTTTTTGTCTTTTTCAAGACAGTGTCTCCCTGTAGCTAGCTCCAGCTGTCGTGGAACTCGCTCTGTAGACCAGGCTGGCCTTGAACCTCAAAGAACCGCCTGCCTCTGCCTCCCGTCAGCCTGCTTTCTTCTTTTTTTTTTTTTCAATTTTTCATTTTATGTGTATAAGTGTACTGTCTGCATGTAGGTTGGTGCACCCATGTCGTGCAATGCTGTGGAGGTCAGAGGAGGGCGTTAGATTCCCCTGGAACTGGAGTTAAGATGGTCCTTAGCCGCCATGTGGGTGCTGGGAATTGAATCTGGGTCTTCTGTAAGAGCAGTTGGTGCTCTTAACCACTGAGCCAACTCTGCAGCCCCAGCCTGCTTTGTTACACAACACAAGACAACCTGCCCAGGGATGGCATCACCCACAGAGGGCCTCCCACATCGCTCAATCAAAAATGTAACCCCATAGACATGCTCACAGGCCAACCCAGTGGAGATAATAACTCAGTTGAGGTCCTCTACCCTGGTGGGTCAAGTTGACAAATCCAGCTGTCTACACAATCCTCCACCCTTAAGTGGCACATCCTGGAATGTGGGGGGCACCAAAAACCAACACTTTTATACAGTGTGGAGCAAGTTAGAGTAAGGCCATAGCCTGATCTCAGCTTTTAGTTATAGCCCAAGCAGGCTTTGAAATAGAGAACCTCCTACCTCTGCCTCTTGTATAGGTGCAATTACAGGCCTGCTTTTCTGTTTTTCAAGTATGAACCTAAAGTATTGTATTAAAATATGTATAATAGTGCTTGGCCTGTGGTAAATGCTTAGTAGGATGACCAATATAATTATTTTTCATTGCTAGAAGAATTTTGGGGGGGGGGGGGTCTTTGAGACAGGGTCTCCCTGTAGCTCCAGCTGTCCTGGAACTCACTATGTGGACCAGGCTGGCCTTGAACTCACAGAGATCCACCTGCCTCTGACTCCTGAGTGCTAGGATTAAAGGTGTGCGCCACCATGCCTGGCATTAGAAGAATTTTTGTATCTTGAGAACTGCTGTATGATCCATCAGAAGCTGCTATATACACTATTCTTTGTTGTTGAAAGGGTGGGCTGACTCAGTAAGCTAACCGTTACCATATCAAATCAAGCTTATTGTGTACATAAGTCCACTTTACTGTTTGAAGAGGTAAAAGGTCTGTCCTGAATTCTCAGCTGTTCTCACTGCGTCTTAGAATCTATAGCATAGAAAAGCTCCCTCTGCTAGTTATAGGATAGAACCCAGAGCCTTGTGCAGATTAGGCTCTCTGACTGAGCTATATATTTCCAGCTCAAAAATTAAATTTTAATAATTTAAGAAATATCACCAATCAATAACTTGTATACCCTACTGATAAATCAATGTAATTCAATTTCCAGTTCATTTACTTCTGTTTGTCATTGGCAAAACCTACCAGGGAAAAGAGTTTATACAATTTATTTTTGCTCATATCATAAGTGGTAACACTTATGTGCTAAAATTTCCACAATATGGACAGAACTCTTAAAGTTTTATTTTTAGATTTTGATAGACTTAAAAACCAATGGTGAGAGTAAAGTACTTTTATTTTTACATAGTATGTATTAAATTATGAATTTAGTGACCATGATTTAAGTGGCATTTTATTGTGTCAAAGTAGACTTTCTCAGGTGTATCTTTTACTCTATATGTGTATATACATGTCTGTCAGTATATGCCACATATGTGTGAGTGTTCGTGGAGGCCTGAAGAGAGGGCATCAGACACACACACACACACACACACACACACACACACACACACACACACACACACACACACCCAGGAGCTAGAGTTAGAGGTGGTCGTAAACTGCCTAATATGGGTACTGGGAACAGAACTCAGGTCTTCTGAACAGGAAGCACTTTAACCGTTGAGCTGCCCCTCCAACTCCTCACTAGATTTTTAATAAAGAGTTGATATTCTAGAATAAAAGGCAGGGTGATTCTTATTCTACCTCATCGAGGTACCAACCTTCCTGAAGATCAGAAGCAGTGTTATTGATCAATCATCTTGGCCTCTACCATTATGCTTCCAGGTGGTTTTTTGGGTTTGTTTTGCAAACTTCTGCCTATAAACATTGATATTACCTTCACTTGACTAACTTGAGAACATTACAGTGAAAGTTTTTGTGTTCCTGGTCACCAAATCCAAATATTGGGGACTTTTCCAGTTTGTATTCTAAGACAAATGGACTTGTTACTGTTTAGTTCCCTTTTGTTTAAGGGGAGAAAAATGAGAATGGAAAGATAGTAAGTGAGCAATTCACTAAAGGTCAGCATATATCAAATAGGAATAATAAAAAAAAACACAAACCTAGACACATAATAATTCAGAAACTAATATTCAAAAACAAAAATTCATAAATAAAAAAAGGATAATATATGACCTTTAAGAATATCTGATTTTTGCTAGGCATGGTGGCACACACCTTTAATCCTAGCAGGCGGATCTTCGTGAGTTCAAGGCTAGCCTGTTCTACAGAGTTGAGTTCCAGGACAGCTGGGGCTACAGGGAGACCCTGTCTCGAAAAGCCAAAAAAAAAAAAAAAAAAAGCTGACTTCAGAAACTAGTGGGATGCTGTCATAAAAAAAAGGAACTGCCAGTCTTATTTTCTTCTTATCGGTTGTCAACTTGGCACACCTGGGAAAAGGAGGCTTCACTTGAGGAATTTCCTCTGTCAGATTGGGCATGTCTAATGAAGCATTTTCTCAATTGGTATTTGATACAGGAATACCCAGCCTACTGTACGTGGTGCCATCCCAGGGCTGTATAAGAAAGATAACTAAGCTGGGTGTGGTGGCACACACCTTTAATCCTAGCACTTGGGAGGCAGAGGTAGGCAGATCTTTGTGAGTTCAAGGCCAGTCTGGTCTACGTAGTGAGTTCAGAACAGTCAGAGCTACAGGAAGACCCTGACTCAAAAAGACCAAAAAAAAAGAAAAAGATAACTAACCAAGCCAGTAAATGATGTTCCTTCATGGTCTCTGCTTCAATGCCTTGAGTTCTCTGCCTTGGCTTCCACTGATAGTGGATTAAACCTGTAAAATGAAATAACTCCCCAGTTGGTTCTGGTCAGTGTTTCATCAAAGGAACAGAAAGTAAACTAGGACAAGTAAGAATAGTTTTCAAGAAAGTGAGGGCTGAGAATGAGGTTCAAGTTGGTAAAGTGCTTTCAGGAAGCTCTGAGTTTAATCCCTGACATTGCATAAAACCAGGCACCTTGGCCCACTCTGTAATCCCAGTATTCAGGAGGTAGAAGCAGGAAAATCAGAAGTTCAAGGTCATCTTCTGCTACATAGTAAATGGGGGAGGCAGGGGTGAGGGTGCCTATGTGCCTGCATGCCTGCATATTCACAGGTGTGTCCGGAGGCCTGGGGCTGATATCAGAGGTATCCCTCGACCACTCTCCACCATTTTTATTGAGGAAAGTTCTCTCAATTGAACCCATGGCTCACTGGGGTGCCTAGTCTATCTAGCTCGGCAGCTTATTTTAGGTATCCCTTCTTTCTTCTAAAAACTGGAATTAGAGGTGAGATGCCATGCCCAACTGGCATTTATGTGAGTACCAGGGATCTGGTTCTGAGGATCCAAATTTCAGTCCTCACTCTTACACAGCAAGGGCTTTATCCACTAAGCCATCTTAAGATTCTTGAAGTGGCCGGGCGTGGTGGTGCCTGCCTTTAATCCTAGCACTTGGGAAGCGGAGGCAGGCGGATCTTTGTGAGTTCAAGGCCAGCCTGGTTTACAGAGTGAGTTCCAGGAGAGTTGGGGCTACATAGAGACCCTGTCACGAAAAGACAAAAAAAAAAAAAGATTCTTGAGGTGAAAAAATAAGTGAAACGCTTACCTTAATGTCAGATGCAAATGACCAAAAAAAAAAAGTTGTTCTTTTGCCTAGTACTGTGTGAGACTCTTAACACTAACACACATACACACACACACACACACACACACACACACACACAAAGGAGTAAGGAATGTTTTCTGACAAAAACAGAATACATCAAATCATCATTAGAAAATCTTGATAGTCTTCATCGTGTAAAAGTGAGCACAAAAACTAGGTGCTGGAGAGATGGCTCAGCGGTTAAGAACATGATTGCTCTTGCAGAGGACCCAGGTTTGATTTCCAGTGCCGACATGGCAGCTAAGAACCATCTTTAAGCCAGGTGTGGTGGTACACGCTTTTGAACCTAGCACTTGGGATGCAGAGGCAGGTGGATCTCTGTGTGAGTTCAAGGCCAGCCTGGTCTACAGAGTGAGTTCCAGGCCAGCTGGGGCTACATGGAGACCTGTCTCAAAAATACCAAAAAACGCTGGTCATGGTGGTGGATACCTTTAACGCCTNCCGGGCGGTGGTGGGTGCACTGACGCTTTAATCCTAGCACTTGGGACGCGGAGGCAGGCGGGTCTTTGTGAGTTCAGGCCAGCCTGGTTACAGAGTGAGTTCAAGGAGGTTGGGGCTACAGGGAGACAAAAAAAAAAAGAAAAGACAAAAAAAAAAGAAGATTCTTGAGGTAAGAAAAAATAAGTGAAACGCTTACCTTAATGTCAGATGCAAATGACCAAAAAAAAAAGTTGTTCTTTGCCTAGTACTGTGTGAGACTCTTAACCACTCACACACATACACCACACACACACACACACACACTAAGGTTCACACACACAAAGGTAGTAAGGATGTTTTCTGACAAAACAGATACATCAAATCATCATTCAGAAATAATTGATAGTCTCATCGTGTAAAAGTGAGCACAAAACTAGGTGATGGAGAGATGGTTCAGCGTTAGAACATGATTGCCTTGCAGAGGACCCAAGGTTTGATTCCAAGTGCCGACATGGCAGCTAGAACATCTTTAGCCAGGTTGTGGTGGTACACGCTTTTGAACCTAAGCACTTGGATTTTTTTTTTTTTGCAGAGGCAGGGTGGGGAATCTCTGTGTGAGTTCAAGGCCAGCCTGGTCTACAGAGTGAAGTTCCGGCCAGCTGGGGACTAACATGGAGACACTGTCTCAAACAAAAAAAAAAAACCGCTGGTATGGGTGGTGGATACTTTAACTGCCTTTTTTTTTTTTTTTTTTTTAAACTTTTAACACTTTTAATCCCAGCACTTGGGAGGTAGAAGCAGGAGGATCTCTGTGAGTTCAAGGCCAGCCTGGTCTACAGAATGAGTTCCAGGCCAGCTGGAGCTATAGTGAATCGTCTCAAAACAATAAATAAAAAGTGAACACAAACTAAATTCAGATAATTTTTAGGTTACAAGGTGAAAACAGGTAGGAAATGAAGTAAAACTGCCAGCCATCTTTGTAATTACCTAGGAGGAAGTAAAGGTTTTGACTAGATTGGGGAGAGTTCTGTTGGGGATAGGTCCCAGAGTTTTGATCATGTTGGGTGTTTGCTGGTACCACTGAGCTGTATATAACCCCAGCCCAGTATATGTGTAATGTCTAAGGTGACCAACCAGTAAAAACATTAGGAAAGTATTACAGGATGTCCAAACTAATAGGAAAGGAGAAATAGAATCATTAACACCTGTATTTAACTAATTCTGAAATATATCTGTGAAAAATACAAAGAGCCAAGAATAGCCAGAATGTTCAAGTACACAAAGGTGGTCAGAATTGTTCTGCTAGAGATCAAGACTTACTGTAACACTAGATTAAATAAAGATTTGCATTAATTCACACAGACAAGCAATTACAACTTAAGAGAGAACCTAAAAACAGACCCATTCACTTGCATATGCTTAATAGGTGACAGAAATAACACTTAGAAACAGAATTTTTTTTTTTTTTTTTTTTTTGAGACAGGGTCTCTCTCCCTGTAGCTCTGGCGTCCTGGCAACTCACTCTGATAGACCAGGCTGGCTCAAACTCACAGAAATCCGCATGCCTCTGCCTCCCAAGTGCTAGATCAAAAGGCGTGCGCCACCACGCCTGGCATTTTATTTATTTCTGTATGTGTAATCAATGTACTGTCTGCTAATGCAAGTCTGTGCACCCGTGTCGTGCAATGCCGCGGAGGTCAGAAGAGGGTCTTGGATTCCCCTGGAACTGGAGTTCTCCTGGAATTGGAGTTTCAGGCCTAGCGGTTAAGAGCGCCGACCGCTCTTACAGAGGACCCGGGTTCGATCCCCAGCACCCACATGGCGGCTGAGAACCGTCCGAACAGAAATTTCTTAAATAATTTGGTTACAAAATTGACTCCACAGGAAATAAAAGACCTAAGTCTCAGAGACAAAACAAGTTTTTCATAAGAATTTGAGATTGAGCTTGGCATGATGGTGTACAGTTTTAGTCTCAGTGCTTAGGAGACAGATGCAGGCTGATCTTTTTTTGAATTCAAGGTCAGCCTGCCACATAGACCTTGTCTCAAGTCCATGCTCCCCCCAAAATGAGATTGAGAATGTTGTTTTATTCTTAAAAAGAAAACGGAGCCAGGCACGCCTTTAATCCTAGCACTTGGGAGGCAGAGGCAGGCGGATCTCTGTGAGTTCAAGCCAGCCTGGTCTACATAGTGAGTTCCAGGACAGCTGGGGCTACATGGATAACCTTGTCCTCAAAAAAAAAAAAAAAAAAAAGGCATAAAGAAGTTTAAATTTAAAATTCTAAAAACTAATAATAATAATAATAAAAAAATAAAATCCTTTGGCCATCAAACTGTAAAAATAGACTATAAAATACAAAATGTATTTTAAAATATGTCACCGACAAATACTTGCCTAAAACGAAAAAATTTTCTTTATTGTGGTACTGACACTTGAACCCCAGGAGCTTGTACTAGGCAAAAACTCTTACAGCTGAACAAACTCACAGCCCCTAAAAAGAAATTGTAATGAAAAAGCAGACTTGGAACTGTCATTGAAGCTGTTCTCTCCTCATTGGTAAGAAGGTAAATGAAACACAAGCACAGTATAATACCAATTCACATCAACAAAATTATCAAAAATTAAAAAGTAGGGGTTGGAGAGTTGGCTCAGCAGTTAAGAGCTCTGGCTGCTCTTTGTAGAGGTCCCAGGTTTGATTTCCAGCACCTATATGGCAGCTAATAACTCCCAACTCCAGTCCCAGGCAATCTGATGCCCTCTTCTGACTTCCATGAGTAGTGCATGACACAAGTGAACTTAGACAAATGCAAGCAATACACTCATCCACATAAAAAAAATATTTTTAGACGTGAAAATGGTGTTGTTGCAGATACAGAGCAGCACAACATGTATACTTAAAGTGGTTCTCCAGTCACTGGAGAAGAGTTGCATTTTCAGATAAAGATGAAGATAACTAGCTGGGCATGGTGGCGCATGCCTTTAATCCTAGCACTTGGGAGGCAGAGGCGGGTAGATCTTTATGAGTTCAAGGCCAGCCTGGTCTACACAGTGAGTTCCAGGACAGCTGGGGCTACAGGGAGACCCTGTCTCGAAAATACCCCAAAAATGTATATATTAAATAAAATAAAACAAAAGATGAAGATAACTAAGCATAGTCTTTAAGATCTAGCGAGTCCCATTCCTCAGAATATACCTTAGCAAAAAGCCTACACTTGTATTGAGTTACTTATGCCAGAATGCTTACAACAACATAGTTCATAACTCTGAATTGTCAGTTACAAGTAAATAAGTTATTAATATTCTGCAAAAATGAAAATAATTGACATAGCAACACAAATCTGTCCACTATGTTTTAAAGAAGCAAGCCCCAAGAATATATACAGTGTAATACAGCTTTACCTAAAATGTTTATAACTGGGCCAGGCGTCGTGGCACACGCCTTTAATTCTAGCACTCGGGAGGCAGAGGCAGGCGGATCTTTGTGAGTTCAAGGCCAGCCTGGTCTACAGAGTAAGTTCCAGGTCAGCTGGAGCTACGGGGAGACCCTGTCTTGAAAAGACAGGAAAAAAAAAAAAAGTTTATAACTTGACACTAAACTGTCAATACTTTGAGGCAGAGAAGCCAAAGTTGTTTGTACCAGAGACTGACAAACTTTCACTTAAAAGCCGATAGTAAATACTTTAGACTTAACTGCCACATGGTCTCCAGCACAACCACACCCACTCATCTTTGACACTGTTTAGTAGGATAGAAGCCCTTGACCATCTGTGTTTTTTCAGCAAGACCCTGTAACTAGCTTATGGATACGTACATTTGAGATAGTTTTTTTGTTCTGTTGTTTTGTTGTTTTGTGAGACAGGGTCTCCCTATAGCCCCAGCTGACCTGGAACTCACTCTGGAGACCAGGCTGGCCTGGAACTCACAGAGATCCGCCTGCCTCTGCCTCTCTGCCTCTGCCTCTCTGCCTCTCTGCCTCTCTGCCTCTGCCTCAGTGCTAGGATTAAAGGTATGCGCCACCACGCCCAGTTTGGTTTGTTGTTATTGTTATTATTCTTGTTATTGTTTTTTCTGGAACTCACTATGTAGACCAGGCTGGCCTTGAACACACAAGAGATCCACCTGCCTCTGCCTCCTGAGTGCTGGGATTAAAGGCATGCGCTACCACGCAACGATTATTTTTAAAGGGAAGGGAGACAATGATAACCATTACAGACTGTTGTAGGAAAGTTACTGGTCAGTCAGTGAGGATGTCTAGAATGCAGGTACTGCTTTCTTGTGACTTATGGAGGTTACCTGGGTGTTCGCTTTTCATCTTTTAAATTTTGTATAAAAATTGTGTGTCACAAATAAGTTTTATGCGATACAGATTATCAGTGTTTTCCTTAAATGATGTTAGGTATCATTCAATTTTATGTGGATTTTAAATTGTTCTACTTGTTTCCTAAGGTTCCTCTCAAATAGTCTTGAAAGAATTTAAATACTAAAATAAGAGTTGTATGTAATTCTTTTTTGTTTTATTTTGATTTACTTTTTAACATTTATATTGCGTTTTATTTGTGTATGGGTGTGCAAATAAATCAGATGATAACTTGAGGCCATCAGTAATTTCCTAATATGTGTGTTTCAGGGAATCACACTCAGCTCATCAGGCTTGGTACTAAATACCTTTTCCTGCTGAGCCATTTTGCCAGCCATGTAATATTTCTTTTTAAATCACAAAAGCATTTTAAAATGCAAAACATTACTACTTTAAAACAATTTTTAGGGGCTGGAGAGATGGCTCAGCTGTTAAGAGCACTGGCTGCTTTTACAGAGGACCCAGGTTCGATTCCTAGCACCCACATGGTGGCTAAGAACTGTCTTTAGTGCCTGGCATGGTAGCACATGCCTTTCTTTAATCCCAGCACTGGGGAGGCAGAGGCAGGTAGATCTCTGTGAGTTCAAGGCCAGCCTGGTCTACAGAGCAAGCTCCATGCCAGCTGAGACTAAAGGGAACCCTGTCTCAAAAATACCAAAAAATGGGCTGGAGAGATGGCCTAGTGGTTGAGAGCAACGACTGCTCTTGCAGAGAACCCAGGTTCGATCCCCCGTACCCACATGGCGGCTGACAACCGTCTCTGACACCCTCTTCTGACCTGTGCGGCATTGCATGACACTGGTGCACAAACCTACATGCAGACAGTACATTCGTACACATAAATAAACAAATAAAATTTTTTTTAAAAATCTTAAGAAAAAATACCAAAAAAAAATTTTTTTTAATTTTTACTTTTGGGAGGGGTTTGTTGGGTGTTTAGAGATAGGGTCTCCCTATACGTAGCTAAGCTGTAACTTGCTCTGTAGACCAGGCTGACCTTGATCTAATAGAGCCTGCCTCTGACTCCCAAGTGCTGGGATTAAAGGTGGGAGCTACACACAATTGGCTTTTATTTTATTTTTATTTTTTTCTTTTTGGTTTTACACTTTTTTTTTGGTATTTTTGAGACAGGGTCTCCCTTTTAGTACCAGGTGTCCTGGAGCTCGCTCTGTAGACCGGGCCAGCCTTGAACCCACAGAGATCCACCTACCTATCTCTGCCTCCCAAGTGCTGGGATTAAAGGCGTGCGCCACCACGCCTGGCGGCTTTTATTTTTTATGTGTATGTATGAATATTTTGTCTGTATATAAAGTGCACTGTGTATGTAATGGCCAGAAGAGGGCCATCAGATTCCCTAGAACTGGTGTTATGGATGGTTGTTATCCATAATGTAGTTGTTGGGAACCAAACCCAGGTCCTCTTTGCTCTTAAACACTGAGCCATCTCTTCATTCCAAAAACATTACTACTTTTTTTTTATAGGATATGAGCACTAGATAATATGTATTAGATGATTTGGATATGGCTTGCAGTTAGTATCTTGGCTTATTTGCACTAAACAATAATAATTTCATTTTTTAAAAATACTCTTCACAGGCTCAGTAGATGAAGGAGTTACGGAGGGGTTGCCTACACTTCAAAGTACTTCTAGCACCAATGCTCATGCGGATGATGATGACCGGTTAGTACTAACATAGTACGCACTTTTCTTGTAAAAGTTATGCTTACAAGTCCAAGTACTCCAAATTCAAGACGTGCAAGGAATTGAGACTCTAGTGTACTTTTTAAAGTAATGAGGTAGCAGGGCTGGAGAGATGGCCTAGCGGTTAAGAGCGCCGACCGCTCTTACAGAGGACCCGGGTTCGATCCCCAGCGCCCACATGGCGGCCGAGAACCATCTGAAACTCCAATTCCGGGAGAACTCCAGTTCCAGGGGAATCCGAGACCCTCTTCTGACCTCCACGGCATTGCATGACACGGGTGCACAAACTTGCATGCAGACAGTACATTCATACACATACGGAAATAAATAAAATTAATAAAAAAAAAAAGTAATGAGGTAGCATTACATTAGACCTTTTTAGTACATTTCTAAAGCTGCCTAGTCTCTTTACCATAAATGGAATGGTTACTCTCTTACGTGCTTTATTTAAGAAACAAGTTTGCGCTGGGCGCACAGCTTTGATCCTAGCACTTGGGAGTGCTACGAGAGTAGGTTCTTGCAAGGAAGGTGTTAAATGTGGGGAAATACTGCATATAGCACATTGGAGGAATTAGCTTAGGATAAGATGGGGGAGTATGACCAGTCCAGGTATTGAAGATTCTTTAGTGTCTTTCATGGGAATTTATATTGAAGAAAACAGTTATTCCAGAATTTAAAGGGGAAAATAATAAGGGCCTAAATGAAAGCAGTAACAGGAAAGAAGGAAGGAAGGAATTCAAAAGATTTTAGGATATATAAAGTAAAATAGCTTTTGACATGTTCTGTATTCATGCTTAATTTAAGATGCTGGACATTCTAGTCAGTAACATTGTTTTCTATGTTCTAAGTGAAAATCTGTTTTTAAAAGTTTTTGTTTATTCTTTTATAAACTTAAAGTTGGGCTGCAGAAATTTTTATTCAACTTAAAAATCAGAGCTTGGTTGCCTTCTTTGATTTATTTTTTTAGATTGGAAAATGTTCAGTATCCCTACCAACTCTACATTGCTCCTTCTACCAGCAGTACAGAACGACCAAGTCCAAATGGTCCAGACAGACCGTTTCAGTGTCCAACCTGTGGGGTACGATTCACCCGTATTCAGAACCTGAAACAGCACATGCTTATCCACTCAGGTAATGTCACCTTCTCTGTTGTATAAGGGGAGGTGGGAGGAGCTGGGGAGAGCTGTGAAAACATTTTGCATTCACAACTAAAAATAGAAAGTGAATACTTTGGGCTGGACATAGTGGCACATGCCTATAATCCCACCGCTCAGGAGTCTGAGGCCAGCTAGGGCTATAATATTAAGACTATCGCACAATTAAAAGAAAGCGAGGGGCTGGGAATGAGCAGGTGCATTAGAGAATAGGAACAACTGGAAAAGCTCTTACAAAGTCAAGATTGGCTAGAGTCTGTTTCTGAAATGGTGTACCATCAGAATACAAATGCAGTTACCACAGGCATCATTTTAATCCTTCCAATTAAAACTCAGAGACAATATATGTACTTATCAGATACTGGATATATTACATATGTGTATATATAAATAAGAGGAAAGCACAAATACAGATGATAAACAAGTGGGGTTAAGAGAACATGGATGTTCTTTTTTCTGTTTTGTATAGGTTCTCCCAGTTAGCCCAGGCTGGCCTTGAACTGAGAGATCTATCTGCCTCTGTCTCTGGAGTGCTGGGATTAAAGGCATGTGCCACCACCCCTGGCCTTTATGTCGTTCTTTTAATTTCACTCAAGTTTGAGATTATTGCCAAATAAAAAATGCTTACAGATTTAATGTTCTATTAGTAAATTTTAGTTCTAGTAGTCTCTGATCTGATTAGTCAGCCTTGTAATACTTTTTTTAACTGAAGAAAGATTTTGGATAAACGTATAGATCAGATTGCAATGAAGCTTATGTGCAGTGACCACAAAGGTAAAGGATTCTTTGGGGTAAAATACCTCTAAAGGATAAGAGATCTTTGCTGCTGTTTTCAGCTGTGTTAGTCTCTTGTTTGCTCTTCTTTGGGTGGGTCTTAATAGACCCTGGCCTACCACCAATTCTTGTCTTTTTCTTTTTTTTTTGAGACGGGGTCTCCCTTTAGTCCCAGCTGGCCTGGAGCTCACTATGTAGACCAGGCTGGCCTTAAATTCATAGAGATCCACCTGCCCCTGCTTCCGGAATGCTGGGATTAAAGGCGTGGGCCACCGTGCCAGCCACTAAGGACAGTTCTTAGCTGCCATTTGGTGCTGGGAATTGAACCCGGGTCCTCTGTAAAAGCAGTCAGTGCTCTTAACCATTGATCCATCATCTCCCCAGCCCTACCACCAATTCTTTATGGTTCTGTTAAATCTACAAGTTGTGTTTTGTAATTTTAAGCTTTTTTTCCTCCCAAAACTAGAATGGTGAATATTAGGAGACTGGTAATGTACTTAATAACTCACTTATTAAATACCTAGCAGTATTATATTGAATACTCAAAAAGCTAAACCACCATATAGTGGGTCTACTATGATCATTACCTACAGAGGTGTTAGAATTTTTTCTTTATATCCCACTCAAATTACTCTTTGTTTTGTTTTGTTTCATTTTTTTTTTTTTTTTTTTTGTCTTTTCGAGACAGGGTCTCCCTGTAGCCCCAGCTGTCCTGGAACTCACTCTGTAGACCAGGCTGGCCTTGAACTCACAAAGATCCGCCTGCCTCTGCGGATCTTTTCTCCTCATTTCTAAGATAATGTCATGCGTCCGTCCATCCATTTGTCTATCGCTCTTGTAAAATACCCTGACAAAGGCAACTTAAAGGAGAAAGAGTCTGTTTGACTCACAGTTCGAGGTTATAGTAGTCCATTTGGGAGGGAAGTCACAGCAGCAGGAGCTTGAGAGAACCAGTCACATTATATCCACAGTCAAGAGCACAGAGCAGTAAGTTAATGCACACATACTAGTGCTCAGCTCACTCTCTCCATTTTGTGGGGATCCCACCCACAATTAAAATAGGTCTTCCCATATCAGTCAACTTAATAAGATAATCCCTCATATACCTTCCATGAGGCACATCCCCCATCTCCCTTGACAAAATTTGTCAGGTTTGACAACATTAACCATCAAAAGGGGGACATATTCTCTAATGAAATAAGTATTACTACTGGGGGTTTAGGTTGTCTAAATATTGTAGTTTTAGGGTGATTTGTGGCTAGGTATATGGCTATCTTAGAGTACTTGCCTACCATGCACAAGGCCCTGGAATGGATTCCTAGTATCACAAACAGATACTTTAGTAAATGTTCTAGTTCCCTGTCTGTTGCTGTGATGAAACACTCTGACCCAAAACAACTTAGGGAGAGAAAAGCTTATTTCTGCCTACAGGTTACATAGGATCCACTATTGAGGAAAGTCATGGCAGGAATTCAAGGAGAAACTTGAAGCAGAAATCATGCAGGAATGCTGCTTGCCAGTTCATTCACTGGCTCATGCTTGCTAGCTTTGTTATACAGCCCAGGACCACCTGCCCAGGCAGCAGTGCTGGCCACAGAGGACTAAGCCCTTTTACATCAATTAACAGTCAAGAGACTCTCTCAACATACAAATGCCTACAGGCCAGTTTGCTCTGGGAAATCCCTCAATTGAGACTCACTTTTCAGGTGACTCTGGGCTATGTTATGTTGACTATTAAACCTAATGACAGCCATTAAAGTCTATAATGTAAATAAAATTATTTAGAAGAGTATTCAGACATCACTTTAAGTACATGTTACCTGGTTTTCTCCTCATCCTACCCTCCTTTTATAGTGTCTTAAAATATTCTGTACCTTGTCTGAGATAACATCAAGATTTAATGGCAGTTTTTGTCTTTGCAAATTATTGCTATCCACCAGGCTTGATGGTGCATGCTCCTGATCCCAGAGCCTGGGAGGCAGAGGCAGATAGAACTCAGTGAACTGTAGGCTAGCTGGGGCTATAAGAAGACCCAGCCTCAAAAGAAACCAAACAGAAAGCAATAAATTATTGTTACAAAATTATAGTTCAAAAATTCATGAGGTTTTATGACCTTTGGTTTATTTTTCAGATTTTTTTTTTGCTTTGTTTGTTTTATAGGAATTAAACCATTTCAGTGTGATCGCTGTGGGAAAAAGTTCACCAGGGCTTACTCGCTAAAGATGCATCGCCTAAAGCATGAAGGTAAACGCTGTTTCCGGTGCCAGATATGTAGTGCCACTTTCACTTCCTTCGGGGAATATAAACACCATATGAGGGTTTCCCGGCACATTATCCGCAAGCCTCGGATTTACGAGTGCAAAACATGTGGCGCCATGTTCACCAACTCTGGAAATTTAATCGTGCACCTGAGGAGTCTGAACCATGAAGCATCAGAGCTAGCAAACTACTTCCAGAGCAGGTGAGGTGCACAGCAAAAACCCAATCAGGAAAACTGCTTTCTAAACTCTCCCTGCTTGTAGGGCAGCCTTCTGTGTTCTTATCGGGTTGCCAGCTAATTAGTCCCATTCATTTTAAATTCCCAGTGTGCATACTCTCATCCCCTGATCTGATAAAATTTTACTAGATCACCTAAGTTTATAAAGTAATACATATTTTACAGTTGGTATTAAAAATATTTCCTACAAAATTAGCAGTAAGCATATATAGATCCCCACAGAAGATTATCCCCTGGGTTTTGTTTTGGTTTTTCTAATACAAAGTTAAATAGATTTCTATAGTGAATCCTAACTAGTTCTTACTGGCAGATATACCATGTTAGTTAATAATAATGTTGGATTGCTTCACCACCACCCCTCCTTTTTAAAATCCTATATAAAGGAGTATCCATTTACCAGTAAAAACATACTTTGACAGCTGTCATCATGGATATGTTTAAATCCAGTACAGTCTTCTATCCTCGGTTTACTGCTCCATCTTTTAGTATTCATAATTCAATTTGATAGTACCTTTCTGGTTTCTAGATTATCTAAAGAAATAAGGCTCTGTTGCTTTGATTGAGCATGTCATTTTACAGATGACATTTGAAATTTAGTCAGGGACAGGGTGGCATCTAAGGCCTCCTATAGATATCAAATTCTGTTGTGTGAATTTTTTTTATATATTTTTTTATGTATATGAGTGTACTGTTTGCATGTAGGTTGGTGCACCCATGTCGTGCAGTGCTGCGGAGGTCAGAAGAGGGTGTCGGATTCCCCTGGAACTGGAGTTAAAGTCGGTTCTTAGCCCCCATGAGGGTGCTGGAAATCGAACCTGAGTCCTCTGCAAGAGCAGGCGGTGTTCTTAACCACTAAGCCACCTCTCCAGCCCCTATTGTGTGGATTTATATTAATTAAAAAAAAAAAAAAAACTTATAAGCGCTGCACGTGCCTTTAAGCACTTGGGAGGCACAGGCAGTCAGATCTCTGAATTCAAGGCCAACCTGGTCTACATAGTGAGTTCCAAGCTAGCTGGGGCTAGAGGGAAATCTCTCAAAAAGACCATCCCTCCTCCCCCCCAAAAAAAATATTTTATAATTGTACCTCTGTAGGAATTCTTAGTTTCTCAAAAAATAAAATCCTTCTCGTGGCTGGAGAGATGGCCTAGCAGTTAAGAGCTCTGACTGCTCTTGGAGAGGACGCAGATTCGATCCCCAGCACCCACGTGGCAGCTGAGAACTATCTTTAACTCCAGTTCCAGGGGAATCCAACACCCTCTTCTGACCTCTGCAGCATTGCACTACACGGGTACACAAACCTACATGCAGACAGTACATTCATACACATAAAAAATAAAAATAAAAATTTTAAAAATAAATAAAATCCTTCTAAATCCTTAAATTTTTAAATTAACCTTATTTTTAAAAAATTCCAAATTCATGCATAGATTTTGTTTTTCCCTTTAAAGTCGGCATTTATTTTGGCTAATCACTTCTGATTCTGAATATATGGTTGCCATCACTAAAGCTATCTGTTAAATATAGTTGTACAGGGCCAAAATAGTGGCCTAGTTCACCACTTCTATGTGTGTCTTCCCCATGCACGGCCATATATCTTATACCAACCTTGTCTAACCAGTGAAGACTTTAGAAACTATAACACAGCTGGGTGTGGTGGCAGACACCTTTAATCCTAGTGCTCTGGAGGCAGAGGGAGGTGGATCTCTGTGCTACAGAGACTAACCTGATCTTTATAGTGAGTTCCAAACCAACCAGTAAGATCTTGCCCCATCCCCCAAAGCACAGGACATTTGAAATTACTTTTCAAGACAGATCAGCAAATTTGAATTTTCCTGTTAACACTGAATAATCAAATTATTAAATCATCATGTCAAATATATTAGTTATTGACAGGCCTAGTATAATATCCTTTTTTAGTTAAGTAATGAAAATTTAAATAAAGCACCTAAGGCTTATTTCCTAATAAAGGATTCTTTCCAAATTCTCATTCAAAGGTACTTGATTAGTTTTCACATACCAAAATTAAGAACGCATTTTTTGTACATCTTTCAGCTTCACATAGTAGATTATTAGCTTCTTAAACTAACTTTAATCCAGTAGGTTATACGAAGATGGGTTTATCTTATACCTCTTTTTCAATGTGTATTCCAAGAAAAGTTAAGGCATTTAAATTATTCATAGGATCTTTGCTTCAGTGAAATACTTAACACAAGCTTCTGTATTGTAGACAAAGAAAAGCCATTGAGGTATCCAGAGGGTGACTGAAAGCGATCATTAATCTTTCAGAAATGTTTTCCATAGGAAGAGGTGATGCACCTTGGTTCTGTTTAGTGGCTTCAGTTCATATTTGGGAAAATTCACTTAAAAGTTCCTGAGCTTAATTAACTTTATTGAAGGATTAGTGAAATTAAAAGTCCCTATCTTGCTTTACAGATTACATCTCTTTGTTGTAGCTTATATGTTGCTGGTTTCAAAATTAATTCTATATTTTGTCCTTTGCCTTTCATCTAGTGATTTCTTAGTACCGGACTACTTAAATCAGGAGCAAGAAGAGACCCTTGTTCAGTATGATCTTGGAGAACACAGTTTTGAAAGCAACTCTTCTGTTCAAATGCCTGTAATCTCACAGGTCTCCTCAACCCAGAATTGTGAAAGCACTTTCCCCTTGGGGTCTCTTGGTGGGCTTACAGAAAAGGAGGAAGAAGTGCAAGAGCAGCCAAAGACCAGTGCTTGTGCTGAGTCCACCCAAGATGACCCCCCTAAATCAGAGCTGTCGTCTATAACTATTGAGTAATTGTGTGATTTGGCTTCATTTTTGGTTTTTGGAAAGTGCCTGTGCTTGGTCTTGTACATTTAAATTTAATTTAATTTTTTTTAAACAAGAAAGGGTTTCCCTTTGTAAGCCCTGAAACTGTTGGATTTGTTGGTTTTTGTTTTTTTTCCACAAAAGAGAGGTTGCTTCTGTGGGTATGTAGTAACATGTAATACTGAAACAGTTGATTTAAATCATACCAGTTCTTCCTTTATTAAAAGCAGGCTAACAACACATCATTAGATACCAGAAGACACCAACCAGATGGTTGTTGACCTTCCTGAGGTCAACAGGGGTGGAAGGGGACATGAGAAGTTACTTAACAGATTTTGACAATGGCCTAAGTAGATGTTTACTTCTATATGCAGGATGTTGTAAACTCTGTAGTTTTCAGAAGATTTCTTTAAAATTAAGGCAAATACTTATGAAATCCAACATTTTTTAAGCTATTATGATTTTTCATGGTGAAAATTTGGCATTGGGCAGGCATTTCCTGTACTTTTATAGTACCAGTCCAAAAGCAGAGATGCGTGACTGAGAGGAGTCAGGCTGTGGATGGAATGACCAGGAGAGCAGAGTGAGGTGTGTACACCCAGCCTGCTCTACAGTGCAGAGTGAGGTGTGTACACCCAGCCTGCTCTACAGTGCAGAGTGAGGGGTGGACACCCAGCCTGCTCTACAGTGCAGAGTGAGGGGTGGACACCCAGCCTGCTTTACAGTGCAGAGTGAGGGGTGGACACCCAGCCTGCTTTACAGTGAGGTGTGTACACCCAGACTGCTTTACAATGCAGAGTGAGGTGTGGACACCTACGACACCCAGCCTGCTCTACAGTGCAGAGTGAGGGGTGTACACCCAGCCTGCTTTACAATGAGGTGTGGACACCCAGCCTGCTTTACAGTGCAGAGTGAGGGGGTGTACACCCAGCCTGCTTTACAATGAGGTGTGTACACCCAGCCTGCTTTACAGTGCAGAGTGAGGTGTGTACACCCAGCCTGCTTTACAGTGCAGAGTGAGGTATGTATACCCAGCCTGCTTTACAGCAACTCTTTGAATACTGTTTTTCTTACAAAAGTTAATGTTTACCTGGTCTTTGAATGTTTAATGCCTGCCTAACTAGGTCATCATCCAGGTCAGTTTACCTTGTCCCATCAACAGTACTTTCACTTGCATATACTATTGTGCTGCCATATAAAGGAAAAATATTGAAGATATTCTATATTTTATATATAGGTTTATGTATTGGGGATGTTTTTGCTGTGCTGTTTTGGACAAAATAAAGAATTCTGTTTTGAGGCTACATTCTTAATTAAGATTGTTTACACAATCACATAATGACAGCGACACATTGTCCTTATTCCAAAATATGTTGAACCATTGGCACGTTTATGAAGAGCAGTTACCATAGTTTTCACACAATGTAAGCAATAACTTAGAAGATGAGACTGGATATAAAATAAATGATCAGCCGGGCATGGTGGTGCACGCCTTTAATCCCAGCACGGGAGACGGGGCAGTCAGATCTCTGAGTTCAAGGCCAGCCTGGTCTACATAGTGAGTTCCAAGACAGCTGGAGCTACAGGGAAACCCTGTCTCAAAAGGACCTAAATAAATAAAATGATCACCTGTCACTCAGAAATTGGAAGAATTAAGACTAAAAAACAGTAACCTTAAATTAATAACTTTTTTGCCACTTAAATGATGAAATTTATGAAATATTCTAAACTGGGATATACTTTTCATCTGATGCCATTAATACCTCTTAATCTGAAATATTTATGAGTCCATGTATGAACAATTTGAGTAATTTTTCCTATAGTATAAAATTCCCAAAGTTTTGTCATTGTGATAGCACCTTGATTGGTTTAGAAAGAAGAAACAAAATGTTTGGAATTTTTTTTTTTGTTTGGCTTTAAATGATTTATTTTGTGACAGAGTCACAGGTAGTACAGTCTGCCCTAGAATTCATGATTTCCCTGCTTCAACCTCCCTAATGTTGGCATTATAGGTATGCACCACAACACCCAGCTCAAACTATAGTTCTTTAGTCAAACACAAGATCTGATTTTATTCAGGTGCTTGTTTTTTAAGTTAAAAATGATTTGTTTCTTTTTTAAAATTAGTTAATTCTCTAATTTATCACTTGTGATAAATTTATCATTTATATAAAGAAAAAACATACTCAGAATTTTTTTTAGGTGAAGATTCTTTTTTGTCTCTGCCTATATTCTCCTATCCTAACTTACAACTTTTTTTGGTCTTTTTTGAGACAGGATTTCCCTGTAGCTCTGGCTGTCCTGGAACTTACTATGTAGAACAGGCTGGCCTTGAACTCAAAAGAGATCCACCTGCCTTTGCCTCCCAACTTTTTTCTTAATTCTGAGCATTGAACCCAGGACCTTTCATGTTCTACCACTGAGCTACACCCCTAGCTTTTATTTCCTTTGGTCTTTTTTAAGACAGTCTCCCTGTAGCCCCAGCTGTCCTGGACCTCCCTTTGTAGACCAGGCTGGCCTTGAACTCAACAAAGATCCACCTGCCTCTCTCTGCCTCCTGAGTGCTAGGATTAAAGGCGTGTGCCACTGAGCCCAGCTATTTCCATTGTTTTTTGTTTGTTTCTGTCTTTTTGAGATAGCTGTAGCCTTGGCTGTCCTGGAACAGACTATGTCCACCCTCTAGCCTTGAACTCACAGAGACAGGACTGCCTGCCTGTCTCCTGAATGCTGAGATTAAAGGCTTGTACCACTAAGCCCACTTATTTCCAATTTTTTTGCCTTACTCATGAGCCTATTTGCTCCTGAGCATAGGTATGTATAATTCCCAGAAAAATGGAAAAGCTGGTAATATTTACTGTCATATGTAATCTTTAAAAAATGTATACCTACTAATAAACACATCTTAAAATTTACATCAGAATCCTATTTTAGTACAGTAAAGACCAGGTTAAATAATAATCAGGAATTATTATTGCCCTGGGGTCCAAGTTGGGTTTTTATTGTTTTTATTTTGTTAGGAGAGAAATCATAATAAAGAGATAAGTAAGAGTTATTTTCAGATTTATTGGCTGAATATTCAACAGATGCCCTGTCCTGAGAATTCTGTATTAAGGTAGCCCTGGCAGCTCTACAGAATCCTGACTGAGTTTTCCCAATGAGGAACACTTCATTGGTAATTGTGAGTCCTGAAGATTTCCAGCTTCTACAAAAATTTGAATATTTTATGAAAACACATGGCTAGTTGCTTAATACCCAAATCTTAATATAGGTTCCTGACCAGTGTTTAATTATAAAATGATCCAAAGGCCTCTTTGTATTTCAGTGAGGTTCTACATTTTTGAGAATGATTTAATACCTATAACAGGAAACACAATTTCAAGGAGTAATTGTATATATAGTAGTATTTAGGTTTATTTAAAATTGATTTAATAGAGGAATGCCTAGGTGTATAATTTTTCCCAAACAGGCAGAAAACATCACAAAGAGATAAAAGCCAGTTATATTATCCCTTTCATAGAAATTACCAGTATGACTAAACAGAGAAATATTCTAGTTTAGATTATCTAAGGATAGCTATCTTTCTTAAGACCTAAGAAGGTTACTTTGTAATATTTAAAGGGCTTAAATTTCAGAATACAGGATAAACTGCTTTTTTTAAACTAAGCATTTTATACACAATAAAAGCTTTTATTTTCAGTTTTTAACTACCAGATAGGTATGATACACTTTAGGAAACAAAGGTTTCCACCCGTGATGTGACATAACACTAGCTCCCCCAGGCCCTCTTCTTTTCTAACTGTAAGCATCTGGCATGCCAGTGAGTCTAACAACTTGGAAACAAAATTGATTTTTTATTTTATTGTTATTGATGTTGTTGCTGTTGTATTGGACATTTAAAAGTTTCAAGAAATTGATGTAAATAGAGGTTATTGTCCACAAATATTTCCCTTAACTGACTTTTTCTGGAGACTGGGTTTCATTATTATAGCCCTGGCTAGCCTTCTAGAACTCTCAGAGCGCCACCTGCCTTTGCTTTCCCAGTACTGGAATTAAAGGTATATATCACTCAACCCAAAAAAGTAACCCTGATTTTTATTTCAATCAACACAGTTAATTACATTGGTAGCTTTTTGGTTTTGTTTTCTTGAAGTTACAATTTCAATGAAACAAAATGTACTAAAATGTTTAAATGGCCTTGTTTAAGTCTTGTGTTTGAAAATTTGATCCCCCACTCTGGCTTAGGGTAAATAGGTTCCATGTTATGATATATGCCCTTTGGTATTAGCAGAACAATTTGTGTTCTGTTAAAATATTTTACTAAATGGAATGAAGTAGTCAGTACATTTGCTACAATCAGTCTTTGGTAACACAGTTTACCTTCTAACTGCTGAGCCAGACTCCTGGTTCTAAACTGGTGTTCCTTTGGAAGTGATTCAATCTTTCAGTCTTTTATTTTTTTGCATATATGAGTGTATTGCCTTCCTATATGTGAGTACAACCATGTCATGCAATGACATGGAGGTCAGAAGAGGGCATCAGACTGGAACTGGAGTTCCAGCCACCATGTGGGTGCTAGGAATTGAACTCGGGTCCTCTGCAAGAGTAGTCGGTGCTCTTAACTGCTGAGCCATCTCTCCAGCCCCAGACTTTTTAAAAAATACTCATTCTCTTCATCTAAAAGAGGCCAGTTATCTAGTTCACATCCTGTTTTAAGAGTCTAGCTTTGTGGTTTCTATTAAACTTATTACTACAGAATGTAATGGCAGTTTTATAATAGTGTCACAAAGAAAGTTATTTCTTTTTTGGGGGAGGGGGTCTTTTCAAGATAGGGTCTCCCTGTAACCAGAGCTGTCCTGGAACTCACTCTGTAGACCAGGCTGGCGCTGGCCTTGAACTCATAAAGATTCGCCCGCCTCTGCCTCCCAAGTACTAGGATTAAAGGCGTGCGCCACCACACCCGGCAGAAAGTTATTTCTTATAATGGTGAACGAAACAGTCCTAAAGTTTTATTAGTGTACCTGAAAGGAAATTTCAGTTTGTGGAATTGGTGAACAAGAGAATAAGAAACTTCATGTGATTCCTTCACTCATCTGCCGAAAGGGCCTTGTAACTCTATATGTTCAAATGAAGTTTTTGAGTTCTTAATACTAACTGGGGGCAAGGAAAATTACTAATAAAATTCACATGAAACAAGCAAGCCAAGAGTTGGGAAAAGAAAATTTAGTTTTCTCTATAAGTTATTGAGAAGATTTATTTCTATTTTGATAGTTACTAAAAGGAGAATATACTAAAACAATTTCTGAAGCAGTGGGACAAAATTGAGGGAGTAGAGAAAGTTTATTGTGGTAAATAGGACTCTGAGGAATATTTGTAGTTAAGGAAGCTTTAACAGGCTTTAAAGAAAGATCATTAAAACTGAGGTTTCTTATTTTGATTATACCATTTTTTTTATCTTTCATTGTCATTTTTGACAGAATGTGATGATATTTAGGGTATTTTTGTTTGAAAAAGTCTCAGCAAGACAAATTTGCCAAAATAATAGTTCAGATAAACAATAAAGTGGGGGAACCATTGTATGGCTCTTTCACTCTAGGTTATATATAAGTGAAGGTTTTTGCTGTATTTGTGAAGTGTTTAATCCTGTGTTGGCCAGGGGATGAGAACAGTACGAGTTTCTTAAATTTTTATACTAAACTAATACAGTTAAATATTTCCATAATGTCATTCTCCTCTTAAAGAAAAAGTAGGCACATGTTTTTAAAAAATAGTTGCTGCAGAGATTTCAGACAGTGTTATTGGAATCTTGGTTTGGCAGTGTCTGAACAACAAAACTGCCATAATGTATTTGTGCTGCTTTAGTAGAGTCCCTCTGTGTAAGACCCAGCCACTTTCAGCAAATACCTGGCCTCCTTTATACATAATAGTTTACAAAGAACTTAGGGGTTCACACCACAATTAAACGTTTTTAAAAAACTTTAAAAAATTGTTTTCATTTGAAGTGCCTAGTGTATAAACATCATCTTTATTTTCACTGTTAAGTTGACTATGTTTGCTAAGCCTAAACCCTAAGTTCAGTTGTGGTGATTTATTGATAAAATATTTGATTAATCTTTAGAGGAGCTATAGTGTCATGACTTTAACTGTCCTTGTTTCTCATATGCCAGCCTGATCATACCTGAAGTTTACTTAGTTAAACATGTTGAAAAATCATCCTTTGAATGAATGTTGAAGTTACCAAAGTGCGTCACCTGCCATGGAAAGTCAGTCTCCCTGCTTAGGAGAGGCACATCTTTGAATGCACAGTGTATCCTTGGTGCTAGTGGAAGCCGTGTTCTCTTCAGGGTGGGGAAGCTTTTCCTGCAGTCTTTAGAAACACCTGCTTTTTTCCAGAGAGCCTTTTCTGATTAGTAGGAGTTGCTGTTTCTAGATTTTGTCATTTGAGGTAATGATCTGATTTTCAAGTTGGTGGCTACTATGTAAAGTCTCTCATACTGAGAGTGCTCCATAAAGTTGTGAAAGTTGCACTGCTTTTCTTCTTTCAGTTCCCTGAGATGAATGACATCAGGTATTTGGAAGAAGTGAGATCATAAACTTTGTTATTTTAGTTGTACAAAATGATGGCTTCTGAAACTTATATTTGAAGGTATTTTTTACAGAAAGAACAGTCCCTGATAGAGTAAAATTTGGTTTTGACCCAAGTTCTCAATGATCTTAATTTGTTTATACTGGTGTCTCCTGTCGCATCAGCTAGATATTGCCTGCCTCTTTGTAGGGCACCTTGTGGCACCTTATGTTCAACTTGGAGGATAGCATGTGGCCACTTTGCCTCTACTATCCTTTCAAAAGCCATTTTATAAGAATCTTACGTAGCCTATTTTAATATTTAAATATATATATTTGTGAAAAATACTTTTAGAATAGATTTTTTTTTTTTTACTTTAAAATTCCCGTATTCCCATTTTTTAAGAGTAAATTTAAGCTTTTCCAAGATTAGGTAGGATCTTTTTTTTTCAAGCAGTGTAATAAAGCCAGATTGAGGTAATAAACCAGAAAATTCAGTGGCAAGAGAAAAAGATGGCTGGTTAGGGGAGACATTTAAAGGTGAAAACAGTTGATATGATGTAACATGAATTTTTAAGTAAAATTGTGGTTTTGTTGCTGTAATTTCATATTTGCTGCTAGTAGCTCAGTATTTTACAGGGCTAGCTTATAAATCTGGCTGCATTTAAAAACTGGAATCATTTAAGCAGTCTAGAAAGAGGCTGTGCAGCACAGTCTGCTAGACAGTGATTGATTGTTCTGTGTAACTGATGCATGCTTTAATATTTGCCTGTAGCCTGGCAGCAACGAAGTTTGGGACAGCTTCTTACTTGCTGGCTATAGCATTAGGATTCTTTTGGGAACCGGCATCTGTGAGACCTTCCGGAGAGGGTAATGCTGGGGAGAAAATGTGAATTAAGTTACGTAGATGGCTATTTTTCTGTCCTCTACCCCTCCCCTAGACCAGCACAACTCTCTTCAACTATGCCAGTCCCCAGTTCACCAGCTTTGTACCAGTTGTCATCTCATTCAGGTATAGCTTTACTTGGTGACAGTGGCCATAGCTAAGTTATTTGGCATGTTTGACTTTTGACAATAACAAAAAATTGGTCTTAAATTTTGTTTTGTTTGGTTTCCTAAAAATGTACACAATGTCATAACTTCACGTTTTATATACTAGTATCTGGCTATTAGTATTTTACAGAAACAATAGTTCTTGGTGACTATATATATATATATATATATTTTTGTGACTTTTTTGTAAACTAAGTGCCGTTTCAACGTTACAATTATTTTTAGAGTTATTGTAATCAATGTGAATATGTTTTTTTCAAATCTGTTCTGAGCCTAGTGTTTGCTTTGTGAACATATATGTATTATATATATTCTGTATAGTTACACTGTACTGAAATATTAGCTTGTTTGATATAAGGAAAGTATGTATTGAGTAACTTTTTGCTAGCCTGATTGTTTAATCTTTTTTAAAAAAGGTTTAAACTTAAAAAAAAATCTTTAAACTGGCTTTTATTACATAGTCACAAATAAGGTTGCAGTTAGAAGGAATGAACAGGGAAAAACTAGTCTTCAGTGTCTTTGGATGGAAACATGAGACTAAGATTTGTTTTTTGTTTTCCTCATTAAAATATCCTATTGATGTTTTATGAAATAAAACTTCCTGCTGTTGTCATTGGCTGTCGGCTGGAAGTATGAGCTGGGTGTTGAGTGTGGACAGTATCTCTCAGCTTGCCTGAGTGGGGATTCAGGCACACCATACCCGGGACTGGGAGGGAAACGCAGAGGGCAGTTGGGGCAGCCATGAAGTCAGAGAGGTAGGGATTGCCTCTTTAGAAATTGTTCTGATTTCTAATACTGACCAGATGGAGACACCATTGCTATCATTTCAGTGATGACTGACAACCAGAGAATAAAGAAGTGGAAGCAGGAAAGATTACAGCCACGGGGCTCACAGAATCACAGTAGCAGGTAAAGAAAAGGATTTTATTGACCTCAATTAACCAGAATCATTTTAGTTCATTAAATTTAGGGAGGGGTTTTGGTCTTTTTTTTTTATTGTTTTCTGTTTTTGTCTTTTTGAGACAGGGTTAGAGAGGTTTTTTTTTTAATGTGTGTGAGTGTACTGTCTGCATGTAGGTTTGTGCACCCATGTCATGTAGTGCTGCAGAGGTCAGAAGAGGGTGTCTGATTCCCCAGGAACTGGAGTTAGAGACGGGTCTCAGCCGCCATGTGGGTGCTGGGGGTCAAACCCGGGTCCTCTGCAAGAGCAGTTGGTGCTCTTAACCGCTAGACCATCTCTCCAGCCCCAAGAGGAAATTGGTGTACATTTTTTTTAAAATTTAACAATCATTCAAGGTCAGCAAATTATGGTTCTGAACGATACCTTGAACCATAGATAATAGTACAGAATGTGAACTTAAAAATTATTTTATCCTGGGGCTGGAGAGATGCCTCAGCAGTTAAGAGCACTGACTGCTCTTGCAGAGGACCCGGGTTCGATTTCCAGCACCCACATGGCAGCTAAGAACCGTCTTTAACTCCTCTTCCAGGGGAATCCGACACCCTCTTCTGACCTCCACAGCATTGTATGACACAAGTGCACCTACAGTACAGTACACTCATACACATAAAATAATAAAATTTTTAAAAATTATTTTAGTTTTCTTTGCATATGAATTATGAGCCAGAAAGATTCCTTTCAGAGAATAATACTAAAAGCAGTGATGAAAGATATGTCATCTCATTTTGGTAGAGTTGAACTTAATAAATTGGGCAGGTTTTTTTTTTCCCTTATGTGAACAGGAAATTTTGTTCTAAGGACAAAACTGAAAAAGTAAAGTAAAATCTATAAGCACACTAAACTTTAAAAGTGAGGACTTGTATATAAATCTCCATCCCAAAAATTTAATGTGAACCTTTTTTCTATATCAGTAAATGTATACAGATGGAAAACTGAGATAGGTATATTTAATCTACAAAGAAATCCCCCCAGCAGTCTGCTCTATAACTAGAGTTGGAACACACTCCTGGACAAGGAAAGCTGTTTTGTTATAATATACAGCAAGTTCCAAGACAACACTTCATTCTAGTTATAGTTGGCAAAGATGTTATGGAAGTTAATTAGATGGTTAAATGGGAATAAAGAAAGGTCCATGTCATCCCAGGTACACAGAACAGCTGTCTGCCTGTTTTCCTAATTCTACCTGTAGCCAGTGGGCTCTTTCCGTGGCCGTTGCTTTTTTTTTTTTTTTTTTTTTTTTTTATGTATAAGAATGTACTGTCTGCATGTAGGTCTGCCTCCCGTTGTCATGCAATGCCACAGAGGTTTAGAGGAGGGTGTCGGCGGGTGCACAAACTTGCATGCAGACAGTACATTCATACACATACAGAAATAAATAAAATTAAAAAAAAAAAAAAGGGTGTCGGGATTCCCCTGGAACTGGAGTTGAAGACGGTTCTCAGCCGCCATGTGGGTGCTGGGGATCGAACTTGGGTCCTCTGCAAGAGCAGTCGGTGCTCTTAACCACTAGACCATCTCTCCAGCCCTGGCCTTTGCTTTTAGCTCTTCAAGTTTCTCCTCTGTTTCTGCTTGAAAACCTTATCTTCCTCATCCATCTCTTGGCCTGCTCTTGGGCTATTTCAGGGGATTTTTCTTGGTACCCTTTGAGGCTCAGCATGGTGCCTTTGGCCCCTTCCCCAGACCCTGATCACAAGCCCTTTTGCTGCTTTTGACTGTAAGTCATTCAGTGACTAAGTCTCATTTGCCAGATAACCCGAAAGTTATGCAGGATCAGTATTTCCTCTACCCCATTCCACTCCCACACAGCCCTAGTATATGGCCAGCCTCAAATGAATTTCCATTTAATGGTTCCTGACATCTAGAGAACCTCCATTGGGAAAGTTGCTGTGTAGAATACAACCATATAAGATTCCTGAAACCTGTGCTTTTTCCAGGAATAGAATTCCAGGTTTGGGGTTTGGGGGTTTGTTTTCATTAAATTTTTGTGTATTTGGGGGTTGGTTGGTTTGTTTTAAATAAGCTAACTCTGAACTTAACTGTAACATAGGCTAACCTTTAATTCTCAGAACAACTGCTGTCAGTCTGGCCAGTGGTTCCCAAATTTTCTGTAGCCCTGATGTCTGCAGTTCCTCCAACTCCTTCTCCCCCATACCCCATCTTTGAGACAGGGTCTCCCTTTTAGTCCCAGCTGGCCTGAAGCTCGCTATGTATACCAGGCTGGCCTTGAATTCATAGAGATCCACCTGCCTCTACCACTACCTCTTCCTCCACCTCCCGAGTGCTGGGATTAAAGACATGCCCCATCATGCCCAGCTCCACCTGCTTCTTCTATATCAAAGTGATTACCTAAATCTCCCACTATATTTTAAGATAATATCCTGTATTTTCATTACTTGGTCATTGACCATTGTGTTACATACAAGGTCCCAGGCTCTCAGCTGACTGGATAGATTGAGTGTTCTAACCTTACAGAAGGCTTTTACAGTAAGAATTTTAAAAATAAAATAAAAAACTGAGTACTATGGAGAAACACTAAAAAATGCTGGAACTTGGAAGAGCACCTGGGCTGAAGGGAAGGGAAGGCGTGGGGAGGAGCCAGCACTTACGAATGAGATTTTGATCTGGATTCGCACAGGCTAATGAGAGAGCAATTCAGGGAGCAGTGCTGAACCTAGAAGGCAGAGGGCTAAACGACCTGTGCTGGATAGCTTTAGTGTCAACTTGACACACCGGGTTGAGGGAGCCTCAACTGGGGAATTGGCTCAATTGGATTGGCCTGTGGCCACATTTGTGGAGTATTGTCTTGATTGTCAAGCAGTGTGGGAGGGCCCAGCCCACAATGAGTGGTGCCACCCTGGGCAGGTTGTTGTGTACAGTATAAGAAGGCAGGCTGGGGGGCTGAAGAGATGGCCTAGCGGTTAAGAGCGCCGACCACTCTTACAGAGGACCTGGGTTTGATCCCCAGCACCCACATGGTGGCCAAGAACCGTCTGAAACTCCGGTTCCAGGGGAATCTGAGACTCTCTTCTGACCTCCGCGGCATTGTGAGACACGGGTGCACAAACTTGCATGCAGACAGTACATTCATACACATACAGAAATAAATTAAAAAAATAAATAAATAAAAGGCAGGCTGGGCATGAGCCGAGCGGGGGGGGGGGGGGAGCAAGCCAGTGAACAGCATTCTTCCATGCTTGTGCTTCAGCTCCTGCCTCCAGGTTCCTGCCCTGAGTTCCTGCCTTGGGCTCCTTAAGTGATGAACTGTGACCCAGGAGATGTAAGCTGAATAAATCCTTTCCTCCTCAAGTTGGTGTTGGTCAGAGTGTTTTGTCATAGCAATGGAGAGACAAACTAGAACAGAATTGGTACCAGAGAGTGGGCTATTGCTCTGTGACAGACCTGACCTTGGTGTTTTGGGGAAGGATTGTGGAAGCGTTTGGAACTTTGGGCTAGAAAAATCATTGAATGCCTAAAGATTGTGGCTGTGGAACTTGAAACAGTTTTGCTGAAAGAGTTGTAGAAAATGGAGGCCTGGCTTGTGAAGTTTCTAGTTCAAAGGGAAGCAGAGATCATCAGGACTGTTTAATCTGTGGGGTTCTGGTCAGCTGGGGCTGAAGAATCAGGTGTAAGTAACAGAGACCAGAACCTGAAGTGAAATCTTTGTTGAACTGGAACAATTGATGCTGGTAGCTGGGCTGAAAAATCAGCTGTAAGTAACAAGAGACCAGCATCACTGTGGTGAAATCTTCTTGGGGAAGAATTTCTTCAGGTCAGCACACAAGAAGCTTGTTCAGAAGGGGCCCGAGCTCCAGTCAAGCCAGAAGCAGGACTTGTAAAGTAACTGTAACGTAAAGTCTCTATATGGTATGGTGTTGAAATTTGAAGGGGCCACAGAGAGCAGCTGAGGCTGTGCACTATGAGAGGCCAGGAAAGGCCATGGTCAGAGTGCGGCCTTGGTTTGCAGTGAAGACCCCAGGATTTCAGTGGTCAGGAAGAGAAGCTGAGGTTTTGCATCAGGAGAGGTCAGAAGGCCATGTGAGAGCCTCAGTTTCAGTGGGACCCCAGCCTTTTGGAGATGCCGGGACCGTGGGAACAACCACCAAACAGCCAGGTGTGGAATGGAGTCGGCCTGGGCCTGCAAGATGAGCTATGTGTGCCATGGAGGCAGAGTCGGAGAGGGGGAGCTGCCGAGACCCTTTGGAGCCCAGAAGATGTCGTGAGTGAATCCAGGTGTCCAGCTTGAGCTACTTTGCTGGACTTAGGTTTTGTTGAGAGTGCCTGATTCTTCCTTTGAAATAAGAACCAGTACTTGTTTGGATTTTTACAGCAGCCCACAGCTAAGAGACTTTTAATAGACTGTGAGCTTTTAGGTGTTTGGACATTTTAAGGACTGTTTAAAGTTGTACTGTCTTAGGTTGTGATTAATGTTAACATCATACTTTGGGGATAAGAACTGGAAAGGTGGTGGTTTAATAGTGATGTCCCAGGTGGGTCAAGTTGACAAGTGGTCAATTGTGCTGGATAGCTTTAGTGTCAACTTGGCACACCTGGGTTGAGGGAGCTTCAATTGGGGAATTGGCTCCATTGGATTGGCCTGTGGCCACATCTGTGGAGTATTATCTGATTGTCAAGCAGCGCGGGAGGGCCCAGCCCACAATGAGTGGTGCCACCCTGGGCAGGTTGTTGTGTACAGTTTAAGAAGGCATGCTGGGCATGAGCCAGGGGAGCAAGCCAGTGAACAGCATTCATCT
>VZQC01014518.1:1070294-1155204 GCA_009823505.1 Rhizomys pruinosus
AAAAAAAAAAAAAAAAAAAAAAAAAAAAAAAAAAAAAGTTTGATTGCATTTATGCATATATAAGAATACATGCCAGGCATGGTGGCGCACACCTTTAATCCTAGCACTCAGGAGGCAGAGGCAGGTGGATCTCTGTAAGTTCAAGATCAGCCTGCTTTACAGACTGAGTTCCAGGACAGCTAGGGCTACAGGGAGACCCTGTCTCAAAAACACTTAAAAAAAAAAACAGCATGTGCTTGCCTTTAAAGTCCCAGCACTTGGGGGAGGCAGAAGCAGGTGGGTCTCTGAGTTCAAGGCCAGCCTGGTCTACATAGGGAGTTCTAGGACAGCTGGGACTATAGGGAGACACCCCCCTCCAAAAAAAAAATGGATGTGGCTGTGTGCATGTGGAGGTCAGAGGACACCTGCCAGAGTTAGTATTCCATTGTGTGGGCTAGGGATCAAACTGAGGTTGGTCTATAGGCTTGAACGTTTACCAGCTCAGCCATCTCACCAGTCCCCTATGATGTTAAAGTTTAAATGGAGGGCCACGATGTGCACATTTAATGCTTTCTGGTCAAAATGACAGTTGTCTGGGTTTCAGTCTCATAATGTTCTGACAAGTTGTTAGGACTGTGTGAAATCTCTTTCTAGGAGAGAAGTTCTCCCTGTGGCTAGTAGTGCTTTTCCTTTTCCTAACGAGATTCTTTCAGGCCCGTTGTTTTAAGAGTCTTGATAGATTGAGGGAGACACACGTCTCCTTAAAGTGTCTTTTCTGCCAGGCCAGTCACAGTAGTCTTGCCGTAAGGACTAGCCAGTTGGGGAGTGTGATGAGAGATGGGCTTGTGAGCTTAGGTCCAGCTCTTGGCTCCTGGCAGTGGGGAATGCCTGCTGTGTCCATGCCACATCCGTGGCATCTTCCACTGCTCAGGCAACCTGGCTTTGTTTTTGAAACTGTCCCAAGTGAAAGCAAAGAATCAGGTCTAGTTGTGAGCCAGTTCAAAGGTTGATGGTCAGGACTGCAGTGCAGCCAAGAGGTAGAGAGTGTGGGCCTGGCATGCACAGAGGACCCAGGTTTGATCCCCAGCTGTGAGTTAGATGAGGGAGCTTCCTCCCTTGGAATTGTGCGAGTTATTTAGCTGGTTATTAAGTTACTAGCTTTCTAGAAGAATTCATTTACTAAACCAGGTTTAGTAGGATTGAAAATGACAAATATTTCTTCTAACCTAATTCTCTGCTGCTTGTAAGTCTTCTTTCTTAAGCATTGGGCAGTGGAAACACCAGGCACTGGGGACGGAAGCACAGATCTTGTCTTACTGGAGTTGTTTGGGGAGAGGAGGGCACAAGACCAATAATGCAGAGATAGAAGGTGTGGGTGTGGTCAGTAATGAGGGGAAGAGCTCTGCTGATGAGCAGGTGGCCAAGGGTGACAGTTAACTGACAGTTGAGGACAAGAGTGCTGCAGGCAGAGGGGTTCAGTGTCCCAGGCATGGGCAAGCCAGAAGAAGAGCGAAGAGCAGGTGCTGCTGTGGAGATGAGTGAAGCAGACTGACTGTGGGGACTTTGTTTCCATGCATGTGCTCTCTGTGCAGCAAGCGTGAAGTGGCTTTGTAGTAAGATGACACAACTGTCCCAGGAAAGGGGTAAGCTTTAAGCAGGAAGCAGTATGTAAATCTCAACCCTGATTTCTTCACTAGTTCCCAGACACTGCTGCACTTGTGCATAGTTTCTTTGCAGAGCTGGGGCTCTACAACACCTCCGTGTAATGTGACATCTATGAGAATTCCACCGTGTGGATCTGGACTGTCGAATATGGGAGGGGTTTTCACAGAGATCACCTTAGGAGTTCTAACTCCATGTTATAAGGGTCTCCCAATCTGCAAATATGTGTGTGTTTACATGTTAATGCTGCGCTGCTTGAGCATGTAGGGAGAACTGAGGAGGGGTCATCCTAACAGGTAAGTCCCTAGAGCTCAAGACCCTCCTCTGAGTACTGACTGCTACAAGATCCTGGTAGATAGCCGGGCGTGGTGGCGCACGCCTTTAATCCTAGCACTCGGGAGGCAGAGGCAGGCGGATCTTTGTGAGTTCAAGGCCAGCCTGGTCTACAGAGTGAGTTCCAGGACAGCTGGGGCTACAAGGAGACCCTGTCTCGAAAAGACCAAAAAAAAAAACAAGACCCTGGTAGATAAGGCCTCCAGTACTACAACTCATGGTCATCTGCAACCCCCATTCCTGAGTCACATTCATACCTTTCACCCACTCAGTTCAGGCATCAAATGAAGCAGGTTTTCTCCAGTGTGCTGGCTCACTGTTCACCTGGACCCATGGTTTTTGCTGGTGGGTTTTCCAGTTTCCTGTTAGCAGAGTCAGTAGGAATAAACAACTGAGCAGCTCTTTGCCCAGCAAGCCCCTCATGCAGAAGGAACTAGCATCCTGCAGCTCAGCAGCTGAATTCCGGAGCCTTGGAGTGTGGCCATCTCCCTGTTTTCCCTACAATCCCTGTTCCTGCAAATGATCTTTATAATTGAATAGTGAGTGCTCCATTCATTGTGAATATAAGCTGCGTTTTCTTCATCCACTCGTCTGTTGAGATAGTGCCTAGGCTGATACCATAAATTGGCTGTTGTGGTAGTTCTGCAGTATACATGGGTATACAGGTGTTTCTGTTGTGTCATGACTGACCACTTGGGCACACCCAGAAGTGGTATAGCTGGATCACGTGACACTGGCTGTTTTGTTGTTAGTAACTTCCACACTGGTCCTCATGCCATGCACAAGGGCGCCTTTTTCTCCTACACCCTTGCCAGTATTTGCTATTTGTTTTTTTTTTTATTTTTTTATTTTATGTGTATAAGTGTACTGTCTGCATGTATGTCTGTGCACCCATGTTGTGCAATGCCTCGGAGGTCAGAAGAGGGTGTCAGATTCCCCTGGAACTGGGGTTAAAGACAGTTCTCAGCCGCCATGTGGGTGCTGGGGATTGAACCCGGGTTCTCTGCAAGAGCAGTCGGCGGTCTTAACCGCTAGGCCATCTCTCCAGCCCCTGCTATTTGTTTTCTTAAGGATCCCCATTATTACTCAGATGAAGTGGAATCTCAATGCAGTTTTGACTTGTTTTTCCCTGGTAGTTAAGGATACCGAGCATTTTTGTGTGTATTTGTACTAATTGAATGTCTGTTCCGGACACTATTTTTAAAAATGAGATTACGCATGGTGGTGCACACCTTTAATCCCAGCACTAGGGAGGCAGAGGCAGGTGGATCTCTGTGAGTTCAAGGCCAGCCTGGTCTACATAGCAAGTTCCATGCCAGCTGGGATTAAAGGGAGATCCTGTCTTAAAAAGACAAAAAAAAAAATAAAAAATACCTCTTCTTATTGCTGCTTGAGTTCTTCGTTTTAGGGGTTCTTTGTCAGATCTCTCTCCCTCTCCCTCTCTCCCTCTATATCTCACTTTGCTCCCTGAGTTATTTTTGAGCTCATAGCTATACCCTCAGTCTCTAGAACAGGGCCTGGTACCTAATAAGATAGCAGTAAGAGGCCAGGCTAGTCTACACAGTTCCAGGGCTGCATAGTTATACTCTGTCCCAAAAAATCCATAAGAAGTGCCTAGCCATCTATACTGGCTGTGATTTCTAGAGTCACTTAGCCCAGGAGTTCAAGAGCAAACTGAGCAACAAAATTAGACTCTTATCTCACAAAGGAAGCAAAAAAGTACAGTGTCGACCTCTACTTCAGACCTCTGTCATTCTCCCGGGGCAGTGAAGAAGCAGCAGCTGCAAGCTGCTCACAAGGAGGTCACACTCTTCACGGCTCTTGGATGCTCTCTCAGGCTCCAGTACTGGCAGTGATTCTTTGCAGGACTTAAGTGTGCACACATGGGGGGTGGAGGGATGAGAAGAAATGCTAGGAGAACAGTTTTAAAGGGCTTAGCCTCATTTTAACTATAGAGAAGAAATGCTTTAGAGATATAAAGGTTTCCAGATACTTTCATGGGACCATATCCAAACTCTGCCCAACATGACCTAAGGAGCACTTTAGGGCTGAAAGAAAACTGAGTTTCCAGATTGATGGTTCCACGGGTAAGGCCCCTTGCCAAACCTGAGCTCTAAGCCTGGCCACCCACATGATGGAAGGAAAGAACCTGCTCCTGCAAGTTGTCCTCTGAGCACCTGTGTGCTGTGGCATGCTCCCCACCCCCAACGCTATGTAAATATGTAATATCGATCTCAGAACAGCTCAAGCCTAGGCTTCAGCCAAGGAAGCCTGCACCTTTAACTTTTCTCCAGGGTCACACCAGTGAAGGTCACTCCACATGGACAGAGTTGTCCAGTTCAAAAGCACAGGAAACACTTAGGATGTTAAAGAGTCTGTCAGTTTCCCCAAAGCACAGCAAGTGCTGCAAATAGCAGTGTATGGCATCACCGATGAAGGGTTTCCACGCTGGGGCTGAGGAGGTGCAGCAGAGGACAGCCAGACCAGCTTAGACATGGAACACCACTTCGCAAGGCCGTGCCAGCCTGCCTTTTCACTTTCTGTTGGGAGCAGGAGGTCCACATCTGTGCCAAGACCTCACCTTAAATACACTGGGGGCCTCACAAAAGGAGGAGGCCGCCCTGCTTCCTTCTGTGTGAGTGCCCCCTGCTGCTCCCACCTAAAATAAACAGCGGGAATGAAAACCAAAATGACCTTTCCGGATTTGCCCTTTAAAAAAAGTCAAGCCAGGTGTGGTAGCCCACAACTTTAATCCCAGCATTTATTTGGGAGGCAGAGGCAGGTGGATCTCTGAGTTCAACACCAGCCTGGTCTATACTGCAAGTTCCATACCAGCTCAGGCTACTGGGAATAGAATCCAGGTCCTCTGCAAGAGCAGTCGGTGCTCTTAGCCACTGAGCCATCTCTTCAGCCTGAGAAGTACACTTTTTTTTTCTCCAATTATGACATGTAGAGAGAAGTACATTTTTTAAGAGAAAGTCAGGCTAGGGAGGTGGCTCAGCAGCACTGGCTGTTTTTGCAGACCAGTGTTCGGTTTCTAGCACCCACATGGTGGCTAACAACCACCTGTAACTCCTGTACCCAGGGAACCAATGCTGGATTTTGGCCTCCATGGGCATGGTACAGTGCACCTATAGACATGCAGGCAAAATACTTAAAGGTAAATCTAAATATGTTTAAAAACAAAAGGCCCTCATTTGGTGACCATGGGAAGGGAAATCTCCAGTGTGGAGCCCAAGGGCAGAACTGATGGTTGTTTGTGCTTGCCAAGGAGGAGCCTTCAAACATGACATCTTTCAGCCTAATAAAAAATAAATCATAAGCTGAAGATGCTAAAACCTATATATGTGGCATGCATACTTTGGAGTGATGCATATTGGAAGGAATAACAACAGAAATACTGGCTCAAAGAACTGACTGAAATGGTGAACTTATCAAAACAGTAAACTTCTGCATCCAGAATTTTGAGAGACTGAGAAAAAGATGAAAAAATGTTTGGCAGAATGCATGAATTCTGGTGGGGTCGGGGGGCACAGATCNTAACTTAATCTTTTTTTTGTTTGTTTTTTTTGTCTTTTCGGGACAGGATCTCCCTGTAGCCCCCCAGCTGTCCCGGAACTCACTCTGTAGACCAAGCTGGCCTTGAACTCACATAGATCCGCCTGCCTGCCCCTGCCTCCCAAGTGCTGGGATTAAAGGCGTGCACTACCACGCCCAGCTGATTTGAAATTTTTTATGAAATGCACAGAGCTTCAATAAAAAATTGGCTTTGAAAAAAAGGGTTCTGTTTAAGCACCTACTGAAACAGTTCAAACTGTTAATTACTGGATGTTCTGGGTTTGAGGGTTCTTTCGTGGGGTGTTTTTTGTTGTTGTTTTTGGTGATTTTGAGACAGGGTCCCCTCTAGTCCCCAGCTGGCCTGAAACTCGCTCTGTAGATCAGGCTGGCCCTGAACTCACAGAGATCTCCTATCTCTGCCTCCGTAATGCTGGGATAAAACGCGTGCACCACCATGCCTGGCACTTGGGATTTCTTTTTTTTTTTTTTTTTACAAGAAAATGGAGCTGTTTGGCTCTTGCTCCCTTACCCCAGTGCCATCAAAATCCTTGGTTCTCAAATATTTCTGCCCCCTCCACAGGTTTGATGTGTGCACCTTTTAGGGGATGGAGAAATCAGCGTGACAGCGCTCTGTGGATTTTCTATCCCCATCCCGTTCCTGGCTCCAGGCAGATGCCCCCATCACTTTTGAACCCTGCTCCCTTTGCCTAAGCATCCCAGAAGGCCATGCACTGTTCGCAGAAGTGCGGGGCTCCGGGGTGATGGTGAGGAGCAGGGCCAGGCCAGAATGGGAAGGTGGAACATGGTGTTCTGCCGCCCGCAGCCAAGAAGACCTCAAGTAAACATTTCTCTGGTCCACACTCCCCCAGGCTGAGGCATAAGAGAAAGCAGATGTTGGCCCCTGAGAAGGGGAAATGCCCGGGGGCTGCTGGAGGTGGCCAAGGAAAAAGGAAGGGAAAGATTTGGAAATGGGCTGCTTCGGCCCAGCTAGTGAAAGTTCCTTTTGGCCTTTTTACGTGGGCCGCAGCCAGTGGATTTATTACCTGGCAAGAGAGTTCTGGCATTTCAGAACTCCAGGTGGACAGGGCCTCGGCTCCAGAGAGGCAGGGCATGAGTAGCCGTAGAACCTCCTTCCTCCCATTTCTGAGAAGCCTTGAGCAGGGCATTTACAGGAGGTCTTGACCTGCTGCTCCATGTCATGGGGATTTGGCACATGGCACTGGTTGTGCCTGCCACTTACTGTAACACTGAGCAGATGAGCTCCAGACCCTCTCCACCACTTAACACCCAGGAGTGGGCAGAGACAGTTTCTTATCCCATTTGGCGAGGGCAGCACTACAAAATTGAGGCTGGGGCATAGTGAGTTTTGCACCACAGCAGCCTGTCACTCTCATGACTTAAAGCATGCAGTCTTCCCAGGAGGCTGGCTGGGGTGACCTTGCATAGTTTAAGCCCCTTTTCAGCTTTGAAGTGAATGGTAGTATTCTTTTTTTTTTTTTTTTTTTTTTCTCTTTTTGAGACAGGGTCTCCCTGTAGCCCCAGCTGTCCTGGAACTCACTCTGTAGACCAGGCTGGCCTTGAACTCACAAAGATCCGCCTGCCTCTGCCTCCCAAGTGCTAGGATTAAAGGTGTGCGCCACCACGCCCGGCTCAAATGGTAGTATTCTTTCACTCCTAAAAGGATGTGGGCCCCCGTCAGCTGCTGTCCCAGGAAATACTTTCCTCAGAAAAGTTAAGAGTTGTGTAAAAGTTCTTGCACATGACATGGCTCCACCCATACAGGCGATTGCCCGTGTTTGGTCCTTGGAACGCACAGGTGGTAGAAGGAGAGAACTGCCCCAGGTTGTCCTCTGACCTCCATATGTGTGTGCAGGCACAAACAGAATGAGTGTAGGTCTACATACATGCAGCTTGTGACCTCACGCCTGCAAGGAGCTGCTCTCTTCAGCCCTCATGGGCGCAGGCCCAGCTTGCTGTTGGGCCTGATGCTGTGTGCAGCCAGGCACCCAACATCAAAAGTCATCAGTTCCAGTCACAGCACCATGTTGAGTTAATGAACAGCTTCTGTCCTCTCATTCTAGCTTATATGAATAGCTGCCTTTTTTTTTTTTGCCACAATCACATCTTTGAAATATAGACTTCATTTTCCCCCCTGATTTGAATCTGTACACTTTGCTGTGCAGTCTTCTCTGGCCCTTCACCCTCCCCTGGAGGACCTGCCCCTCTCACCACCCCACCCTCATACTTCATGTTCTCAGAGTTCTAGCTAGGCCAGGACAGAATTCCCCTGTTGAGTTAGGCAGGACCATATGGAGCGGCAGAGGGCTGCAGGGGAGACGGCTATTCTGGAGCATGGGTGTGGTGGGGAAGCTGTGATAACTTCTGAGGTGGACGCCAAGGCCCATGTGTAGGGGAAGCACATGAGCCAAGGGGAAGGGAAAGTTGAGCTCACATCCCAGGAAAGCAGGGCCTCCTGGAAGATGCTGAGACAACGGAACAGGGCCACCTCCGCCTGGAAACACTAGCTTTTTAGGAAATGAAGGGAGGTGATCGGAAAGGGCAAGGAACGTAGGATGGTGGAACTACGGGATAGGGTGGGGGCAGAAGGACACGGAGGTTCACTGAAACCCTGAGTTAAGATGTCTTCATCAAATACTGCAGACCCAACAGAAAGTGTGACATCAGCGCAAGGCAGAACAGTCACAGGGTCATTCTGTGTGCATCTGAGCTGCTTCCACATCCTACCTGATGCCCCCTCTTTTCCTCTGTCTCTGTCATGAGATGGGCCAGGACTATCAAGGTACCTGCAGGCAGGGGAGCTACAAGCACCCGTGCCAGCCCCTAGACCTGTCAGTGCCGTGCTGTCATCCTGTGGAAGGACCATCTTTCAGGCCATTCCAAGATCTACAACCAGGTGGGAAATATTCCCATTCTTCAGGTTTGATCCATTATTCCCAGTGGTATTCTGTGGTTTCCCAAACTCCCTTCCTACCTGTCACCCTGCAGAACCCCAGCCCCAAGTGACCTGACCTGAAGTAGCTATTAACCCCACCTACTCCTTCCAGCAACCCACCATCCTCACTGGGCAAACTTGAGGTGGCAGCAAGGCTATTGACAATCACTGGGTAGACCCAGAATGGCAAAGCCAAAGGCGGCTGTGTGCATGACCAGCCGAGAGCAGCCTCTTCCTGGCAAACGGGCTTTCTGGCAGGAAGCCTCGGGGTGCAAGGTCTCTGTGGGAAGTTTGTCAACTCTCAAAAGGACAGCTCATGCCTTAAGGAATAGTTTCCAAATGCTGATCCACACCTCTGCTGCCTTGCCACAGTTTCTGTGGTACACAGGGAAAGAAAGAAAAAGTGCCTCAAAGTTCTTTCAAAAGACTTACACCAGGGCTGGAGAGATGGCTCGGTAGATAAGAGCACCGACTGCTCTTGCAGAGGACCCAGGTTCGATTCCCAGCACTCACGTGGTGGCTAAAAACCGTCCAGTTCCAGGGGAATCCGACACCCTCTTCTGACCTCCGCGGCACTGCACGACACGGTGCACCAACGTACGTGCAGACATACTAGTATAACCCACCTTCACTCGACATGCTAATGTTTCCTTTCTTTGTGAGAAGGTGATAGCAGGTGAATGGTACATGTTACAGTGGACAGCTGTCTACAGATACAGTGCATCCAAGTACAGGCCCTGGGGCTGCGCCACCACTGTTCAGATCCTAAATCCACTATTCCCTAAGTCCACCCTAAGAGTGGGCTTGGGAAGTTCCAAGCCCTGGTTCTTTGGTTTTCTATCTGTACAGTGGGAATGACAGTATTGTTGTGAGGCTTAAATAAAAGACAACACAAAGACCACTTAGAACACTCAGGAAGCCAGCATGCTGGTGCACCCTTGTAATCCCTGCATTCGGGAGGCTGAATGAAGCAGGAGGATCTAAACTCAAGGCCAGACTTAGCTACATAGCAAGACCCCAGCTCAAAACCCAAAAAGAAAATGAAAACTTAGGAGATGCAATTCTTCGTCAATTTGCGGATTCTCCCATCATTTTACAACGTCAAGCTACAATTTCTCTCACATGTAGTTATAGGTGGAGAGAGAGGAGGGAGGAAGAGAGACTGACTCTGAATCCAAGCCTGGGAAAGTGACATTTTGTCAATAGATCTATCCATAGTTGTTTTGTGCGGAAAGAGAGGGCGTCCTGGCATCACAGCCAGGTCACATTCTTCTGATATTCTCTGAACACTTTACTGCTAGGTGACAGCTTGATCACTCACTTGCTCTGTGTGAGTGTGTGTGTGCGTGTGTGTGTGTGTGTGTGCATGAACAGACATGCCTATGTGTTCTAGGCACCAGAACCGAGCTGTGTCAGGTACCTTCTTTCTCAGAATGCCGCTGTACCCCTGCTTGTAGCCTTCTGACAGTCACATCTCTGTTCCCTAACTCTTGAGCCAGCCCAGTAATGGGCTACCCAGGCTCAGATGCTTCTCTGTTCCCTAACTCTTAAGAGCCATCTTTTGAGCCAGCCCAGTAATGGGCTACCCAGGCTCAGATGCTGAAGGGCAGCAGGCTCTGCCTGCAGACTGAGGTGGAGGGTTGACTAGAGAAAGGCTTTGTGCTGGGACTGAAGGACAGAAAACCAGAAACTAGAAAGCAGAAAGGCTCTCACCCCAGTGACAGCACAATATCACCACCATGTGGTCACAAACATGAATGACACCTTCCCAGCCCTTCCAGCTCAGTGGCTGCTGGTCTCTGGAGACTTGAACGTGAACCCGGGATTTGAAACTTCACCAGTTCTGTAGAGTCATCCTTCACTAACCCATTTCACTGTGTCTCCTGCAGACCCTAGATCTGGGTAGGAGTCTTTGAGGAGGCGGCATACAGGATCCTGAGTTCATTAAGCTTCCAGTGGTTTTGATCAGTGACTGAAACAGTTGCGAGGCAAGGCAGTTTGGGAGACCAGCGACATAAACTAGTCATCAGGGAAGACTCGACAGTGTGCATGGAGCTAGGGGGACAAGTCGAAACACTGGCTATCCCCGTGAGGCCCGGGCTGTTGCACACAGGTTACCTACACCAGCTTTGCCCTGCCTCTTCCAGGTCACTCAGATCCAGCTAAACAAGGGCTCCTGCAGCAGAGGGCCTTGTCTTTCACCTGTGCAGTGGGACTCCCCCGGCAGACTAGACGTTGGACCACTTCTCACCTGTCATCCAGAAGCTCCATATCAGGCTGTTCCAGGGGATGGCCAGTCACATACACAGGCTGCAGGGTTAGCTACACAATCCATGGAGCAAAATGAAATGTGTGGGCACATGTTCAAAGGCAACAGGGGACATGGAAGCAACTGCAGGCACCCTGGGTTTGGGGGCCTAGTGCTATGCAGGAACATGGGGGCCGGCTTGCCAGGCTGCTTGGGCTGGGGTGAGGGGCTCTCTAGCTTTTCAACACCTTGCCCTGGGCTGCAATGGCAATAAGAATATGTTATTCATTCCAGGCAGCACCACGGACTTGGCCACAACCACAAAAGCCTGCACTAATTAAACTGAATTTTCTGTCAAATGCTTGGAGCTGAGTTTTGGGGGTTTTTTTGTTTGCTTATTTGTTTTAGGTTTTTTTGACAGCCCATAGCTGTCCTGGAACTCACTCAGGCTGGCCTCGAACTCACAGACATCCGCCTGCCTCTGCCTTCGGAGTGCTGGGGTTACAGGCATGTGCTACCACGCCTGGCAGAGCTGAGCTCTTGAATTGAAAATACAAATGTGCGTAGAATAGTTTTGACCATGAGTGCCTCTCTAAGCTGTCCCAGTGAAGAAACGGTACCCCAATACCACTGCAGGCATATGCAGCCCTGCAGGCGCATGCAGCCAAGTCCTCCACCATGTGGTGGCATCTCTCTCATCACCTGTGGGTTTTCGATGCTACTAGTGACTTGTCTGTATTCGAGCTATTTATCTTGTTTTTTTTTAGAGTGAGTTCATTTATCTTTTTTTTTAATTTATTGTTTTACATATTTTTTGTACAAGATTATGTTACAAATCGAATCCAGACTCATGCCCCCTTCCCAAGCCCCCACTCCACCAGATTCACCCTTTCAGTCACTTCTTTGATGCAGACCCCTCTGTTGGTGGTGGTGGTGTTGTTCTTTCCAATATGCATCACTCTCAACAAGAAATGTTTACACTAGGTTATTGGTGCTAGCATCCACAGATGAGGGATACCATTCATCGTTTTTCTGGGACTGTGTTATTTCAATTAACTTAATATCTTCCAGTTCCATCCATTTACCTGCAAAGTTCATGATGCTTTTTTTTTTTACTGCTGCATAGAACTCCATTGTGTAGATGTACCACATTTTCTCTATCCACTCATCATTGGAGGGGCATTTGGATTGGTTCCAGCTTTTTGCTATTGTGAACAGAGCTGCAATAAACATAGCTGTGCATGTATCTCTGCAGTAAGAAGAGTCTTATGGGTATATACCCAGGAGTGGTTTGACTGGGTCAAATGGCAAGCTCATTTTGAGTCTTCCAAGGGTTCTCCACTCTGCTTTCCATAGTGGCTGTACAAGTTTACATTCCCACCAGCAATGGATGAGTATTCCCCTTTCTCCACAACCTCTCCAGCACTTGGTATCATTTATTTTCTTGATCCTAGCCAGTCTTATTGGAGTGAGATGATTTCTTAAAGTGGTTTTGATTTTCAGTTCCTTAATTATTAGCGACGTTGAACACATTTTTCTTTTTTTTTTTATTAATTTTATTTATTTCTGTATGTGTATGAATGTACTGTCTGCATGCAAGTCTGTGCACCCGTGTCGTGCAATGCCGCGGAGGTCAGAAGAGGGTCTCGGATTCCCCTGGAACTGGAGTTCTCCTGGAATTGGAGCTTCAGACGGTTCTCAGCCGCCATGTGAGTGCTAGGGATCGAACCCGGGTCCTCTGTAAGAGCGGTTGGTGCTCTTAACCACTAGGCCATCACTCCAGCCTGTAGCTCCAGCTGTCCTGGAACTCACTCTGTAGACCAGGCTGGCCTTGAACTCACAAAGATCCGCCTGCCTCTGCCTCCCAAGTGCTAGGATTAAAGGCGTGCGCCACCACGCCCGGCAACGTTGAACACTTTTTAAGATGTTTCTCAGCCATCCGTAATTCCTCACTTGTGAAGTCTCTGTTCAGCTCTTTGCTCCATCTTTTTGAGTGATTCATTTGTTTTCTTTCTTCTTTGTTTTTTGAGTCGTTTATATACTCTGGAAATCAATGCTTTGCTAGATATATCTGTGGTGAAGGTTTCCTCCCAGTCTGTGGGTTTGAGCTATTTATCAATGAGCCTCAACCTCTGAGAGTTATGGGTACTTAGCTTATTCTATCCAGTCTGGCAGTAGAAATGCCAGACTTGGCTCCATAATCATTTAAATAATTTTATTATGCTTATTTGTTGTGTGTGTTTTCCATAGCATGGGTGTGAAACTAACTTGCCAGAGTTAGCTCTCACCTTTCACCATGTTAGTCTTCAGGATAGAACTCAGGTCGTCGGGTCTTTACCCACTGAGCCATCTTGCCAACTCTCCGTAACTTTTTTTTTTTAAGCTTCAGTGCTGGATCAAACATGATTCAACCCAGGTGAGCTTTTGATAGCCTGCTAGGACTGTAGTCTCTACGCCAGACTCCCACTAAGGGTTCTGCAGACAATGGAGGTAGCCCTGAAGGATAACTAACTCCCATGTGGAAAATAGCAACTGATGGTTAACCTGGAACAGCACAGCCAGAGACAGCAAGGTCAGAACAAGGCACTTTCCTGTAGTCTCCTGTCAGCCCTTCCTTCCTACAAGGAGTTCTTACTATGGTTGGACAGTGAGGTGCTATGTGGGTGGCCCAAGCCCGGTCTGCCTCCCAGAACTCACTGTGTGGCCCGTCACATGTATAAGCGGGCTCTGCCCGCTCTGCTCTGGTTCATGTACATCCGAGTATGTGCCATATGGCTCGTCGTCCCTTCTGTCCCACACCACTAGTAGGGACCAACCATGTCAAGAGAAAAGGAAAGACATTTCCATGGCGCAGACTGCACTCAAGTCTTGGAAGACAGGGCCCTGTGTGCCCCACTGGATCTGACACCAGGATCTGTCCTGAGAGAAATTTAGCACAGGTTTCATGCAAAGGCAACTATTAACAGGAAAGAGAAGGAGTTAACACCAGGGAGAAAAACCAATCAGCTACAAAGAAACAAAATGTTTTACTCATACACAGATACCCACCCTGGGTATCAGCGAAAACATTAGAACCTTGGATTCCTGTTTTGCAGGGTCCCCGGGGCTGGAGCTTCCTGGAGGTGAGCTAGGAGCCTACGGCCCCTCCACATCCACCCACTGGAGTCCCAGGGGCTCCATGACAGCCACAGGGCCCTACAATCAGAGGACGAGGGTCTGTAGGAAAGAATCTTCGCCCTGCTGAGGGGAGGGAGGCTGCCGTGCATCCTTGCCCCCAGCCAGGCCACTGGCACCGCGCTTCTCTCCCCAACCTCCTGGCCCCACTTTGGAAGGTGAGGAAAGAATTCCAAGTGCTGGGTATGCAGTTCACAGTCTGGTTGTGGGGCGGAGGCCAAGGCAGAATGTAGTCAGTGCTCCCATCCTCGGCCTCCAGGAGTTGTGCTGGGGCAGTCCTGCTCATGGTGGGCAGTGCCCTGCTCATGGTGGGCAGTGCCCTGCTCATGGTGGGCACTCCTGCCTCTACACCCCAGTCTGCTCTTTGATCCAGTCCCGAAGTACAGGGAGCCTCGTGTACACGCCTGGCTTGTTCCTCTGAGCGCAGCCTTCACCCCAGCTCACCACACCAGCCTGGAACATTCGCCCATCTGCCTCCACGCTGGACAAGGGGCCCCCAGAGTCTCCCTAAGCAGAAACAAACTGTGTGTAGAGCCCTCGCCTCAGCCCATCCAGCCCCTCCCATCCCTGATGTCTCCCCCGGCCCCACCTCCTCTCCAGCCCCAGCCCCTCCTCCAGCTTGGCCTCTCCTTGGCTCCAGTTCTCTTAAGCCCCCACCTCTTGCCAGCACGAGCCTCTCTAGGCCCCAGCTCTCCCGACCTGCCTCTCCCCTGCCAGCCCACTCACCTGGCAGGAATCTACACCCCCACTGAGGAAGCCCACGCACATCATCCGTGGGGTGATCTGCTGGGGCATCAGGCCCTCACAGGTGGTCTGGTTGATGACACGAATCTCACCCTTCTGCAGGATCAGTGCCCCAGTCCCTGAGGAGAGAGAGGCCAGGCAGACTCAGACGGCTGCTCCTAAGCTGTAGCTGCGAACGGGCAAGGATGGGGGCTCGGCAGAAACGCTCCCCACTGTTCCCACCAAAACTTGGAAACAACCCAAGTGCCTACAGCTGACAGATAAATGGGTACATAGCTGATGGCACATGGAAGGATGGCATATTGCCTTAGAGAGAAACCAGGCTGCTGGCTGAAACATGTTGACTGACAAATATGCACCAAGGTAAGGGTAAGGAAAGCTGCAGGAGACAAAAATGCTACCAAGTAGTCCAGTCAGCGAGGTGCTGGTTCCCTAGTCTGCGACACATTTTCACTGCTGTATTAATCCTGAAATGGAGTTCTTTCAATCAGCTTGCTTAGGAGCAGCTTGCCCTCCACAGGCACAGGGGACCTGGGCTAGGTTGAGTTGCAGGCCCGGCTCAGTTTCTTTTCCGGACACGAATTGTGTCCACAATGGAGTTCGCATACTCATTGAACTTGCTTCTTCATTTAACAGATGAACAGCCACAGTTAAGAGATTAAGCAGGGGCTGGAGAGATGGCTCAGCAGTTAACGCTGACTGCTCTTGCAGAGGACCCGGGTTCGATCCCCAGCACCCACATGGCGGCTGAGAACCGTCTTTAACTCCAATTCCAAGGGAATCCGACGCCCTCTTCTGACCTCTGCGGCATTGCACGACACGGGTGCACCAACCTACATGCAAATAGTACACTCATACATATTTAAAAAAAAAAATTAAGCAACTCACTCAAGGTCACTCAGGTAGGCAAGTAGTAGAGCCAGGCCTTTAATGAAAAGCACAGCCTGCCAAGCCCATGCTTCTTCAACCAGAGGCCGCCTTTTCCTTCCCACCCCCCCAGACTGCTTCATCCAGCATCAAAGTAATCCACTAGCCCTAAACCAAGATGCATCCACCCAAACAGAGCCTGACACCAAAAGGAAGGCGGAGACTCTCTGCAGGTCCTGAAGCTCACCTCCCTCTTGGGTGTGCCCCCAGCCTGTGACCCAGATGGCCTTGCCAGCAGGGAAGACATGGGAAGTGTCAGGCAGGCAGATGGGCCGCACCACACTGCTATACTCGGCAGGCTTCTCCAGCTCCAGTAGTGCAAGGTCATAGTCGAAGGTGAAGTCGTTGAAGGAGGGGTGGGTGATGATTCGTTTGAGCTTGTGCTCCTGTACCCCAGAGGCACTGCGCTTGCTCTGGTCCAGCAGACCCAGGAAAGCAGTCCACATCGTGTGGTCTGAGTACCTGGGTAGGGACAGAGGAGGGAGGAGAGTTACAAAGCTCTGCAGGGATGCACGTGGATGGGTGTGCAGCCTTCTGAGTTCACACAGGACAGGTGACAGGGAGAATGGCTCTTACTTGGACTTAACCCTCAATCAGGTATTTGCTAAGGAATACCTCTTTTTTTCCCCCTTTTCAATAATTTTTTTTTTTTTTTTGGACTTTTAGAGACATGGTCTCCCTATAGCCCCAGCTGGCCTGGAACTCACTGTGTAGACCAGGCTGGCCTGGAACTCACAGGGATCCATCTGCCTTTGCCTCCCAAGTGCTGAGATTAAAGGCATGAGCCACCACACCTAGCTGGCTTCAATAAATTTTGAATTCTGAGAATTAAAAAAAAAATCTTATGAAACTGACAACTCATAGAAAGAATAACTCAAAAACTCAGCTGGATGTGGTAGAGCACAACTTTAATCCCAGAACTCCAGAGCCAGAGGCAGGTGGATGTCTGTGAGTTCAAGGCCAGCCTGGTCTACGTAGTGAGTTCCAGGACAGCTGAGGCTACAAGGAGATCCTGTCTCAAAAAAAACCAAAACAATAAAAGCAAAACAGAAAGCGCCTGTGGCGAGGCAAGCGGGAAGTCCTGCTTCACTTGCTCCACTCTGGAAACTTTAACAGCTTGCTGAGTTGGCAGGTGAGGTCCCTCCTCGGCCCCCACGAGCACAGCTGTCGCTTCACTCTGTAGACCAGGCTGGCCTTGAACTGACAAAGATCCGCCTGCCTCTGCCTCCCGAGTGCTAGGATTAAAGGCGTGCGCCACCACGCCCGGCCCTTTCACAGCAACCCAGAACATTCCCAAGACCAAGCAGGGGAGGCTTCGCCTCTCCACCTGCCGCTCCCTGCCCTTCCCGGTCCAGTCTCCGCCCACTCATCCATCTACTTGTTCACTTATTCAATAATGACTGGGCACCTCACAGGTGATGTCCCAAGAGTGGTCCTAGGGCCACTTTCAAGTTCACAGTGTACTTGGAGTGAAAGACACGAACCCAGCAATTACAGCACCCTACCGAGAACAAGGTAGTGAAGAGTACTGGTCAGAAGGGGGGGAGAAGCAGAAAGAAGCAAGTATTGAACCCAACTAGGATTTGGCCAGCCAAAGCCTGCAGATGAGGAAACTGGCAGAGGGGGTGGAGCTACGAACGGCCTGAGGGGAGGGGGTGGAGCTACAAACGGCCTGAGGGGAGGGGGTGGAGCTAAGAACGGCCTGAGGGGAAGGGAGGGGGTGGAGCTATGAACGGCCTGAGGAGGGGGAGGGGGTGGAGCTACGGACTGAGGAGAGGGGAGGCCAAGACTGGTCCCAAAGGCAGGGCCAGGATGACGTGCGGGGTGCGTGCTCCCAGGTTCCTCCTGCGTGGCTATGTTTAACAAGTCTTTCTCTATCCTGGCAGGTCTGTAAAATTCACAGGCCAAAGCTATTCACGCTTATCTCCCAGGTGCCAATAGTAGCAGTGGATGTTAACTGTACTAATTCCTTTTTTTTTTTTTTTGGTCTTTTCAAGACAAGTTCTCCCTGTAGCCCCAGCTGTCCTGGAACTCACTCTGTAGACCAGGCTGGCCTTGAACTCACAAAGATACGTCTGCCTCTGCCTCCCGAGTGCTAGGATTAAAGGCGTGCGCCACCACGCCGGCCTTAATTCCTTTTTAAGACAGTTTTGTGTACCCCTGGCTAGTCCTGAATGCACTATGTAGCCAAAGATGACCTTGAATTCTGATCTTCCTGTTTTGTGTGGTGATCAAATCAGAGTGAAAAGTGTGTCAGACCAGTCGAGGCTGAGTCAACAGCCGTGAGAGGCCAGGACAAGGAAGCCCCCTCTGCTCTCCAGCCCTCTGTACTCTCCGCAATGCTGCTGTCTCCACCTCATGCTCCGCGGACACCTGCCACACCTCCTCTGTGCCTTCTCCTACTTCCTGCTAGAGAGGACACCCCACCCTAACTCTCCACTCTGCAAAGGGTAGTTACGGTGAGTGAATCACCTGCCCTCCAGCCCCTACTGCAGCCAGAAGGAAACCAGTCCTTCCTTCCGTACCTTTTTGAGAGCAGGTAGTCCCCCCCGCCCCAGATTCCTCATGTGGCCAACGACCAGAAAGCCTGGGAGGCCAGCAGCTAACAGCCCAACCCCATAGCTGCCCTCTTCCTGCTAATTCTTTGACCTTCAAGACTCTGGCAGCTAGGACACCACTATGACCCTTCCCTGCAGACCTGTAGCTACCATGTGCAAAGCACAGTGCTGTGTCAAAACTACATTATCAGGGCTGGAGAGATGGCTCAGTGGTTAAGAGCACCGACTGCTCTTGCAGAGGTTCGATCCCCAGCACCCACATGGCGGCTAAGAACCATCTTTATTTTTTTTTTTTTAATGGTTTTCTGATACATACTTTTTTATTTTTTATTTATTTCCGTATGTGTGTGAATGTACTGTCTGCATGCACGTCTGTGCACCCGTGATGTGCAATGCCGCGGAGGTCAGAAGAGGGCGTCGGACTCCCCTGGAACTGGAGTTCTCCTGTAATTGGAGTTTCAGACGGCTCTCGGCCGCCATGTGGGTGCTGGGGATCGAACCCGGGTCCTCTGCAAGAGCGGTCGGAGCTCTTAACCGCTAGGCCATCGCTCCAGCCCCCAAGAACCATCTTTAACTCCAGTTCCGGGGGAATCCGAAGCCCTTATCTGACCTCTGCAGCATTGCACGAGATGAGTACACAGACCTACATGCAGACAGTACATTCATACACATAAAAATAATAAATTTTAAAAAGATCATTTCTAGAAAAAAAAAAAGACTCAAAATGAATCTTAAAAAAAAAAAAAACTACATTATCAACATTAGGTCTCCTGACTCTAAAGAACTTACAGTATCACATCATCCGTGCCCAGCACGTTTGAATGACCTGCCCAAGGCCACCCAAAAGCTGGACTAGAAGCCTGAATCCCAGGTTCATCATGAACCAATCCCAAAGAGCCATACAAGGAAGAAATTAACCCAACATGCTTTGGAATCTACACTGGGGCTTAAGTCTGGTTCTGCCACTGGGCCTTGCCACCCCAAGCAAATACCTTTTTCCTTCAAGTCCTGGTTTCTGTAAATTGGAGCATATATAGACCTGCCTAACCGGTTAGGGGTGGCACAGAGAGGACTCAGTCGAGAGCTAGCACCTAATAAAAGTGAGTTTTTATTGGGACTGTTACTAAGCCCCCTCCAGTATACCTCTCCACCCCTCCCTCGCCCTGCCCCAGTGCTAGCCCGCCCTGGCGTAATCCAGGCACAGGAGGCCTCACTGGACCCCAGACACTTACTTGAAATTTCTGTCATCCATGAAGCAGTGAGCTGCGGACACCAGCCAGTTTGGAGAGATGAGCGACGCGCCACACAAGTGGCCCTGGCCCAGGGCGTGGAGGCTCACCTGCCAGGGCCACTCGCCCTCGTCTGCATTCGTGCCACCAACCACCCTCGCCTGTTTGGTAAATGACCGAAGCCCACAATCTGAGTAGAGGACAGAGAACCAAAGGACAAGAGTCAAAGTGTGGCCACCAACCTCGAAGGGACATGTCCCAGACGCAGGGAGTCAGCACAGGAATCACCCTGGGTGTGCACAGCAGTACTAAGGCAGAGGGTCCAAGTTTCCCAGACTCTCTGCCCTCTTCTCCCCTTCTCTTTCCCCTCCCCCTGCTGTTACACAAGCGCTTGAGGCTCTGAGCCCGCTGGTTTGGTCCGGCTTTATGTGGGTGACATTTGCCTAGATTTTCTGGCCCAGTGCTGAGGGATATAGCTCAGAGGGAAGTGTACACAGGGACACGAAGGCAACCAGCCAGCACTTCTAGGACACACAGGCTGCAGGTTAAGATAAGAATGAGTGACAGCAAAGCCCTGACTGACCCTCAGGGCGGCTAGGCCCTTGGTCTTCCAAACCACTCGTCCATGGGTATCTATGGAGGTGCTGACACGCTGGCTGCCCATGGAGCAACATCCAAGTGGCAAAGTCATCTTTAACTCCCTCTGGCCCCTCTCAGTTGGCAAAGCTAGGTGAGTGAGGTCCTGCCAGGACTTCCACTTCTGGGCACACTCAGCTGAGGACTTGTACAGATGCAGCCTGCCCCACCGTGCACAGCTGCCTTCTTACCACAGTCCTTCTCATCTGAGCCGTCGCTACAGTCCTTCTTCCCGTCACATTCAGGGTTGCCCTTGCTCACACACAGCCCGTTGTGGCAGCGATAGGTATGTTTGGTACAAGGGACGACATTAACTGTTCAAGGACACAGAGCAAGGAATCAATTTCCCGACAGAGACTAAGTTTGGTGCCAGAAAGTCCTAGTGAGCACAGCATCATCCATCCACCTTGCATCCCTCATCCCTGCAGGCCCAGCCACCACACCCATGTCCACTGTCCTTTCAGCCCAGCTAGGGGTAGGTTCGCCACCTTCTAGAAGATTCTCCCCAGACCTAATAATCTACAGGAAGCTCGGGTTTATAAACTCTAGGCGCATTCCACATGAGCCTGCTGCTGGCCTTGGGGTGCAGCTAGGCCTCACCTCTCTCGCAGGAGGCCTCGTCGGACCCGTCCCCGCAGCTGTCCTTCCCGTCACACTGCTGGCTCTGAGGGATGCACTTCCCATTGGAACACTTGAAATTCCCAGCTGGACAATCTGGGGAAGCACAGGTCTTAGCAACCCCATCTACCAGGCCCTGGGAAGGCATAGCACCACACCCTGGGGGACTCACTGCAGCCCTCTTCATCGCTGTTGTCCCCACAGTCATTCACAGAGTCACAGACCCAGTAGAGAGGCTTGCAGAATCTGTTCTTGCACATGAACTGGTGGGTGGCATTGCATTCTGTAGTGGGCAGAACAGCTATCAGCTGGAGGCCAAGCTAGGTCCAGGCTTTCAGGGGCTGCCTGGGTAGTCACACCAGGCACGAGAGGCTGTCCCATCTGGAGAGCCCTGAACAACTAGCTACCGACGCTGACGACACTCATCTGCCTGCCAAGAATTCCAACGGCAAAGGCGGGGAAGGAACCAAAGGACACAGCTATGAGACTGGCAATGTCAACCAGGGATGGAAAAGGTGGGGCCATGGGACAATGAAAGGGTTGGGGGGGGGGCAGGAGTGGCACGGGGGAGAAGAGGGCACGCAGGGCAGCCGCAGCAGGACTCACGGCAAAAGCGCTCATCGCTGTAGTCTGTGCAGTCTGCCCAGCCATCACAGCGCAGGTCCTTCCGAATACACCGTCCCGTGTTACACATGAACATCCCTGGGCATGCTATGAGGAACAGAAAGGCCTGAAGTCCATGCCCCTGCCTCCCTGGCAGCCACCCTGAACCCTACTGAAGCCTCAGCTCAGCACAGAAGCAGGCATTGAGCTCAACCTGACAGAGGGTGCTCCAATAGCAGAAGCTGGAGAGGGCAGGGCAGGCAAGCAGCCCTGACCACTGTGGGAGAAAGCCTGGCTACATTCACAGCCTCTCACTGCCCTGCACGCTCCTGTGACATAGTAAACTCTGCAGGTCCACAGAGGTGCAGCAGGGCCATGGTGCATGTAGCCTAGCCAAGTAAAAATGACGTCAATGTTTTCACACTACGATAGGATCTACATCTTGGTGTCCTTGAAATGGTGTGTCTAGCAATTCTTCTGGGATGGAGGACAAAGTGATAGGCAGGCTGATGTCTCTGCCCTACACACAGGTACCTTAGTCACAACTGTGTTCTTACGTCAAAGTTACCTGTTCATTCGCTTCAACTTGAAGAAACAATGCAGCTGCATTTTAAATTAAAGTGGATCCTAAATTGAGTGAAATTGTCTTCAAAAGTTTATTCTGTGATGTAAGGTTGAAATTAAAAGCTGTAACTTTGGGGGCTGGAGAGACGGCTCAGTGGTTAAGAATGACTACTCTTTTTTTTTTTTTTTGGTCTTTTCGAAACAGGGTCTCCCTGTAGTCCCAGCTGTCCTGGAACTCACTCTTTAGACCAGGCTGGCCTTGAACTCACAAAGATCCGCCAGCCTCTGCCTCCCAAGTGCTAGGATTAAAGGCGTGTGCCACCACACCTAGCCAAGAACACCGACTACTCTTGCAGAGGACCCAGGTTCAATTCCCAGCACCCACATGGCGGCTAAGAACCATCTTTAACTCCAGTTCCAGGGGAATCCAACATCTGACATCCGCAGCATTGCACGACACGGATGCACAAACCTACATCCAGACAGTACATTCATACACATAAAAACAATAAATTAGGGCTGGAGAGATGGCCTGGCGGTTAAGAGCGCCGACCGCTCTTGCAGAGGACTCGGGTTCGATCCCCAGCACCCACATGGCAGCTGAGAGCCGTCTATAACTCCAATTCCAGGAAAATTCCAGTTCCAGGGGAATCCGACGCCCTCTTCTGACCCCCGCGGCATTGCACGACATGGGTGCACAGACCCACATGCAGACAGTACATTCATACACATAGAAAATAAATAAAAATTAAAAAAAAAACAATAAGTTAAAAATTTTTTAAAAAGCTACAACTTGAACATCCCTCATCCAAAACACTGAAGTCCAGAATTCTCCAGATTCTGAAACTTTCTGATGCCACAGTTACATGCCTGACCTCAGGGCACAAGCTGAAGTTGAGTGTCTTCCTCGGTCGCTTTCCATCTCATCTTTTGAGACAGGCTTCCTCACTGAACCCCAAGCTCATCGAGTCAGCTGAGATCCAGGACCCACCCACTTGTCTGCACCTCCTCAGCCCTCGTTATGGTGCACTCACTCCAAACTCAGGTTCTCGTGTGGTACAGCAAGCACTTTGCCATCTGAGCCATCTCCCCAGCCCTTACGCTTGGGTACCATTCTCAAGATATCTCATTGTGTATATGCAAATACTCATAAGGTTGTTTTTTTTTTTAAATCTAAAACCTGACACACTTGTGATCCCAAGCATTTCAGATATGGGATATTCAACCTGTATTACGTAGGTTGATGAATTATTCACAGAGTTGACAGTATTTTCTAGTGTTTCAAAATTACACAGTTATTCCTAAAACTGCTAAAATGTCCCAAAGAGAAAAACAATTCTCAAAGTCACAGTGATGCTGAACCAAAAAGATGTGGCCCTAGGGAGGGGAGGAGAGTCCTTGGGCCCCAGGTCCCTCACTGCGGGCAGCAGGTGGGAAGGACAGGGCTGCAGCAGTCTCTCATTCCTTTGTTGTCTTGGTGCTGGGGATTGAACCCACAGGCTCACACGTGCTAAGCAAGTACTCTACCACAGAGCTGCATTCCCAGCCTTTGTAAACAAATCAACGTGCTTTGCTCCAAAGCGGGTGCAGTGTGATGCACCTTCCATTCTCCAGTCTCTCAGAGGAAGCAGTGTGCCAGTCCCTCTCACCAGTAGCTCCCACCAAATTTACTCACGGTCATTGGAGTCGTAGGAGAGGTACTCAGCTAGGAAGCCGGTGTCTGTGTAGGAGTGATCCGAATGGAAGTGGACTGTGATCTTGCTGCTGTTGCTGCTGACAACAAACTGGGACTTCTGTCCACAGTACCTAGAGGGCAGGTGAGAGGCTGAGGGAGAGTCCACTGGCAGCCAGGGCACTGGGGGTGCCCCGCCCCACAACCTCCAGCTCTGAGGCTGATGGCTGCACCCCCAGGGACTCACTTCTCCCCGTTGATCTCCACATAGTCCTTGGGGCAGGTGCCCAGTGGTATATTGGGATCCACCAGGTAGAACAAATTGAAGCGCACCTTCACGTTCCGGTTGTTGGGCACCTGGACAAAGAGATACATTGGGGATACTGGCTTCTTTCTGTCTCTTAAGACCAAAGATGTCATATTTGGGGGGGCTGGATGGAGTAGGGTACTGAACCCCATGTCCACTATGATTTTTTCCTGCACTTTTTCGGTTTTGTTTAGTTTGTTGCTGCTGCTGCTGCTGCTATTATTTTTAAAAAAGGATCAGCTGTGGGGGCTGGAAAGATGGCCTAGCAGTTAAGAGCGCCGACCGCTCTTGCAGAGGACCCGGGATTCGATCCCCAGCACCCACATGGCGGCCGAGAACCGTCTGTGACTCCAATTCCAGGAGAACTCCAGTTCTAGGGGAATCCGAGACCCTCTTCTGACCTCCATGGCATTGCACGACACGGGTGCACAGACCTGCATGCAGACAGTACATTCATACACATACAAAAAATTAAAAAAAAAAAGGATCAGCTGGCCTGGAACTCACTACGCAGAGCTCACAGAGATCTGACTGCCTCTGCCTCCTGAGTGCTGGGAGTAGAGGTGTGCACCAACACGCCCTGATCAAGTGTTTTCTTTAAATTTTTAAATTCATTTTAACGGATACATGAAAACATAAAAATTATTCATGTTAGTACCTCATAATGTTTTTTGTTGTTGTTGTAGATGTTGTTGTTTTGAGACAGGGTCTCCCTTTAGTCCCAGCTGGTCTGGAGCTCACTCTGTAGATCAGGCTGGCCTTCAACTCACAAAGATCCACCTGCCTCTGCCTCCTGAGAGCTGGGATTAAAGATGTGTGCCATCCTAGCACTTGGGAGGCAGAGGCAGGCGGATCTTTGTGAGTTCAAGGCCAGCCTGGTCTACAGAGTGAGTTCCAGGACAGCCAGAGCTACAGGGAGACCCTGTCTCGAAAAGACAAAAAAAAAGGTGTGCGCCACCACAGCCAGCTTAAAGACGGTTCTTAGCCACCATGTGGGTGCTGGGAATCGAACCTGGGTCTTCTGCGAGAGCAGCCAGTGCTCTTAACCGCTGAGCCATCTCTCCAGCCCCCAGTACCTCATAATGTTTAAATCAGGTTAGATGTATTTACCTCCTTCAATGGTTATGATTTCTTTAAGTGCCAAAAACTTTCAAGTCTTTCCTCTAGCTTTCTGAGCTACATCATGATTACTACTAACCACCCTACTGTGCAGTAGCATAGCAAAGCATCTTCCTCCAGTCTAACTGGAACTTCATCTCTACGGATCACCTTCTCCGCATCCTTCCTCCCCTTCTTCCCCTGTCTCTAATAACCACCATTCTCTCAACTTCTCTGAGATCCCACTTAAGAGTGAGATCTTGTGATACGATCATGTGACACTTGTCTTTCTGTGTCTGGCTTATTTCACCAACATAATGGTCCCCAGGTCCATTCAGATTGCTATGGATGATAGGACTTCATTCTTCTTATGGCTGAATAGTATTCTATTATGTATAAATATACATTAAATTAAATAATATACATTATTTAATTATATTATTTAATGTATAAACATACATTAAACATAAACTTTACCACTCAAGTACAATAGGTTAACAACAATAAGAAGAAAATTACAATAATATAAACAAATTTATTTTTCTCTTTTTAAAATTTCATGGATAAAATATTCATTCTCGCCACGGTCTTAACAACCTCAGTATATGGGTTTTTTCCCCCATTCTTATTAAGTCAGAAATTCACATTTTTATCTACAAGAAGCATTTTGAGTCTTCTCTGGCACATCCAAAGAGCAAATACTTTGAAGCCATTAAAGAATTCCCACTGGGCATGGTGGCGCATACCTTTAATCCCAGCACTTGGAGGTAGAGGAAGGCCAATCTTTGTGAATTCAAGGCCAGCCTGGTCTACCTAGTGAGTTCCAGGACAGCTGGGGCTACAGAGAGATCATGTCTCAAAAAGACAAAAAAATAAAAATAAAAAATTCCCTAAATACTACAACATCTTGGGGCTGGAGAGATAGCCTAGCGGTTAACTGCTCTTGCAGAGGACCTGGGTTCGATCCCCAGCACCCACATAGCGGCTAAGAACCACCTGAAACTCCAATTCCAGGAGAACTCCAGTTCCAGGGGAATCTGAGACCCTCTTCTGACCTCCCCTGCATTGCACGACACGGGTGCACAAACCCACATGCAGACAGTACATTCATACACATACAAAAATAAAAAAAATAAAAAAAAAAATACTACAACATCTGATGACCAAGGAGGCTACTAAGCAACTAACAGGCAAGTAGCATATACATCATGGATACACTGGACAAAGTGATAGTGGGATGGAGCAGGACGGTGTAAGATTTCATCATGTGCCTCAGAACATTGAGTAATTTTAAATGTACAAATTATGTCTGGATTTTTCCATTTAACATTTTCAGATTGTGATTGAACAGAGGTAACTGAAACATGGAGGTTAAAACCGCAATGGGGTAAGAATTCTATACAGAAGGGTAGAACATTGTCTCAACACTTGTTTTTCTCTTTTAAAACATGTATTTGTTTGTTTGTTTATGTGTATGAGTATTTTGCCTCCATGTATGTAAGTGCACCACATATGTAGATGCCTGCAGAGGCCAGGAGAGAGTGTTAGATCCCCTAGAACTGGAGTCAAGGATGATTGTCAGCCACCACGTGGGTGCTGAGAACCAAACCCAGGTCCTCCACAAGAGCAGCCAGCCTTGTAACTGCTGAGCCAACTCTCCAGCCCCCATCTCAACATTTTTAAGGAAAGAAAGAGTCTGGACTTCGGACTTCACACTCTCACTCTGCTGCTATTCAGGTCTTGCTCTGTTTTACACACAATCCTGAAAAACATCCTAAAAACACCCTTTGGGGGCTGGAGAGATGGCCTAGCAGTTAAGAGCACCAATTGCTCTTGCAGAAGACGCGGGTTCGATCCCCAGCACCCACATGGCGACTGAGAGCCATCTGTAACTCCAATTCCAGAAGAACTCCAATTCCAGGGGAATCTGACACCCTCTTCTGACCTCCGCGGCATTGCACGACACGGGTGCACAAACCTACATGCAGACAGTACATTCATACACATACAAAAATAAATAAAATTTTTTAAAAAATAAAAAAAAACACCCCCTGGACACAGATCCCCTCAATTTGCTCAGAAGCAGGCTGAGGCAGAGAGGACAAGTAAGTGGCCTGAGTTCTCTCAGCCACCAATCATGAGTCTCAGTGTGGCTGGCTCCACAGCAGATGACCCTCGTCTTGGGAGGCTCACAAGTGTGGCTCTTTGGGTTGCTAAAGGGGTCATCGTTCCAATCCTGCTCTACCTCAGGTGAAGTCCTAGGTATCCTGGGTATTCACTTCTCTCTCTCTGTCTCTCTCTCTGTCTCTCTGTCTCTGTCTCTTTCTCTGTCACACACACACACACACACACACACACACACACACACCTCTTACCTTGATATTCCATGTGCAGTCGATGTTAGGTGGGTAGTGGCTTGGGAAGTATGGGCTGCTAAATATTCCTTGGACTTCACTCAAGGAGCCTCCGCAGCCTGAGAGGAAAGGCAGGAGAAAGCAAGAAGATCAATGACCACTCAAGAGTCCAGATGGTATGGGAAGAACACCACACCTTGAGAATGGCTCGAGGTCTCAAGCCTCACTACGCACTGAACACTGCACTTCCACAGGGAGCTCAGAAGCTGACTGCTTTAAGGATGGTCAGCCTGCTGCTGACAACAAGGGCCAGTCTTCCAAGCCTCCTGGGCTCAGGCAACCCACTAAGGCTTATCCTCTCTCTACAGCCTGGGAACATGTCTAACATCAGCCCTGCCCATTCTTACTCCTCATCTTGGGAAACTGCAAGAAGGTGGCTTCAAAACCAGGATGTCGCCGGGCAGTGTTGGTTATCAGAGTGACGAGGAAGACGTTCTGGGAGGAGAGGAAGGTCAGGTTGTAGGAGGGAGGGTAGGTGCCACACAGCCTGCAGGGTAGAGGGAGGGCATTAGGGACAAAGACAGAATTCAGACTTTCATACCCAACTCAGCCCTGTACAGAGAAGCCCAAGGACACTGTGGTGATTTGAATGAGAAATAGGCTCTAAGTATTTGAATACTTGGCCCCATCTGGTGGTACTGTCTGTAGAGAGTAAGAGGGTCTGGGCTTGCTGGAGGAAGCGTATCACTGGAGGTGGGCTTGAGAGTTCGTAGCCTTGCCCCAGTGCTTCCCGTGAGTGATGAAGATGTGAGTCCTTCGCTTTCTGCTCCAACTAACCACATTTGCTGCCCTGCTTCCCGCCAGGAGGGATTCTTAGCTCCCTGGAAACATAAACCCCAACAAACTCTTCTAAAGGTTGCCTTGGTCGTGTTTTATCACAGCAGCAGAAAATTAACAAATACAGACCCCATTCCTAACCCTACACCTGTACACGAAAGCCGAAGTCAAAAAGATCTTGTGAAAAGCTAGGTGTAGTAACATATTTGTGATTCAGCACATAGAAGGTTGAAGAAAGAGGACTGTGAATTTAAGGCTAGCCTGGGCTACAAAGTGAGAGTGTTTTTGGAGACAGGTGTTAGAATTTGGGGTCCTTCCAAGGCCAACTCTTTTTTTTTTTTTTTTTTTTTTTTGAAACAGCTGGCCTGGAACTCACTATGTAGACCAGGCTAGCCTCGAACTCACAGAGATCCGCCTGCCTCAGCTGGGGATTAAAGGTATGTACCACCACGCCCGCTCCAAGGCCAGCTCTTGCGGCCTGCAGATGTCAGCCCACACATCTCCCTGACCCTATGAACTTCTCTGATGATCCATGGGGTGTCATGACTTTTTCCAATAGCTTTATGAAATGGATCCATGGAAATAAAACTCAAAGAATCTGTGAGTGTGTAGAATCTTCTCCAAGCCAGTAGCAGTTTGGGTCTGTGCTGGATAGCTTTAGTGTCAACTTGACACACCTGGGTTGAGGGAGCCTCAATTGGGGAATTTGCTCCATTGGATTGGCCTGTGGCCACATCTGTGGTGTATTGTCTTGATTGTTGAGCAGTGACAGTATAAGAAGGCAGGCTGGGCATGAGCTGGAGAGCAAGCCAGTGAACAGAACTCCTCCATGGTCTGTGCTTCAGCTCCTGCCTCCAGGTTCCTGCCCTGAGTTCCTGGCCTTGGGCTCCCTAAGTGATGAACTGTGACTCAGGAGATGTAAGATGAATAAAACCTTTCCTCCCCAAGTTGGTGTCGGTCAGAGTATTTTGTCACAGCAATGGAAGACAAACTACGACAGAAATTGGTACCAGAGGAGTGGGGTATTGCTGTGACAGACCTGACCTTGGTGTTTGGGGGAAGGATTGTGGAGGCATTTGGAACTTTGGGCTGGGAAGATCATTGAATGCTTAAAGATCATTGCTGTGGAGCTTGGAGCAGTTTTTCTGAAGGAGTTGTAGAAGATGGAGGCCTGGCTTGTGAAGTTTCAAAGGGAAGCAGAGATCATCAGGACTGTGTAATCTGTGGGTTCTGGTCAGCTGGGGCTGGAGAATCAGCTATAAGTAACAAGAGACCAGAACCTGAAGTGAAATTTTTGTGGTACTGGGGCAATTGATGCTGGTTAGCTGGGGCTGAAAAATCAGCTGTAAGTAACAAGAGACCAGCATCACTGAGGTGAAATCTTCTGGGGAGAATTTCTTCAAGGTCAGCACACAGAAGCTGTGACTCGAGTCTCCATCTCGAGCCAGAAGCCGGACTTGGTAACATGTAAGAGTCTCCTATATGGTTCCGGTGTTGAAATTTGAGGGGGTCACAGAGAGCAGCCGAGGCTTGGCACTGTGAGAGGTCAGGAAAGACCATTGGTGGAAGTGCACCTCAGTTGCTGTGAAGACCCCAGGATTGCAGGGGTCATGGAGAGAAGCTGAGGCTTTGCACCAGGAGAGGTCAGAAGAGACCATTGGTGAAGGTGCTGCCTCAGTTTCAGTAGCGACCCCAGCTTTTTGGAGATGCCGGTACCCTGGGACGACCACCAAGAGCAGCGGTAGGTGTAGAATGGAGTCGGCCTGGGCCTGCAAGATGAGTGTGCCACGGACGGCAGAGTCGGAGAGGGGGAGCTGCCGAGACCCTTTGGAGCCCAGAAGATCGTGAGTGAATCCCAGGTGTCCAGCCTTGAGCTACTTTGCTGGACTTAGGTTTTGTTTGAGAGTGCCTGATTCTTCCCTTTGAAATAAGACAGTACTTGTTTTGGATTTTACAGCAGCCCACAGTTAAGAGACTTAACAGACTGTGAACTTTTAAGTGTTTGGACATTTTAAGGACTGTGAGGCTTTCGAGGTTGTACTGTCTTAGGTTGTGATTCATGTTAACATATTTTGGGGATAAGAACTGGAAAGGTGGTGGTTTAATAGTGATGTGTTTTGTGTGTCAAGTTGACAAGGGGTCAATTGTGCTGGATAGCTTTAGTGTCAACTTGACACACCTGGGTTGAGGGAGCCTCAATTGGGGAATTTGCTCCATTGGATTGGCCTGTGGCCACATCTGTGGTGTATTGTCTTGATTGTTGAGCAGTGACAGTATAAGAAGGCAGGCTGGGCATGAGCTGGAGAACAAGCCAGTGAACAGAACTCCTCCATGGTCTGTGCTTCAGCTCCTGCCTCCAGGTTCCTGCCCTGAGTTCCTGGCCTTGGGCTCCCTAAGTGATGAACTGTGACTCAGGAGATGTAAGATGAATAAAACCTTTCCTCCCCAAGTTGGTGTTGGTCAGAGTGTTTTGTCACAGCAATGGAAGACAAACTACGACAGGGTCCTTCAGAACCCCACAGTGCCAGGCAGCGTTCTCCTTGGCAACAGACTGATGGCTTCAGGCAAACTTCAGCTGCCTCAAACAGTGACAGACAGGCTTGCCATAAGATGCACACTTTGGAACGAGGTGTTTGTAGACAACATGGGGCACACGAATCCTGCGTGTGGCATAACACTGACCTTATATCTAGGTGAAACACCATCCAACCTGGTAGAGTGCACAGAGCTGGCATATTGCCAGCAGCAGACCTCAAAACTAAGTGCACCATGGGCTGGAGAGAGGGTCAACAGTTAAGAGCACTGGCTGCTTTTTCCAGAGGACGTGGGTTAGATTCCCAGCACCCACATAGCAACTAAGCACCATCTATAACTCCAGTTCCAGAGGATCTGGCACCCTCTTCTGGCCACTTTGGGCTTTGCAAGTCACAAATGCAGTTAACATGCATGCAGGGAAAACACACATAAAATCAATTTTTTTTTGGGGGGGGGTCTTTTTGAGACAGGGTCTCCCTGTAGCCCCAGCTGGCCTGGAACTCACTATGGAGATCAGGTGACTTTGCTTTTATTTATTTATTTATTATTTATTTATTTATTTATTTATTTTGGTTTTTTTTAAACAGGGTCTCCCGTTAGTCCCAGCTGGCCTGGAGCTTGCTGTGTAGACCAGGCTGGCCTTGAACTCACAGAGATCCACCTGCCTCTGCCTCCCAAGTGCTGGGATTAAAGGGATGCGCCACCACACCCAGCCTAAGATGGTTCTTAGCTGCCATGTGGGTGCTGGGAATCGAACCTGGGTCCTCTGCAAGAGCAGTCAGTGCTCTTAACTGCTGAGCCATCTCTCCAGCCCCAAAATAAAATTTTTAATTAAAAAAGGGGGGCCTGGAGAGATGGCTCAGCAGCTAAGAGCACCATGAATTAAATTCCCAGTACCCATGGTGACTAACGACCATCTATAACTCCAGTTCCAGGGGATCCAATGCCCTCTTCTGGCTTCTGTGGGCATTGCAAACATGTGGTGAACTATATACATGCAGGCAAAACACTCATACACATAAACAAATATATAAGTAAATAATTTTTTAAAGAGAAAAAAATGTTGAGACTCTACCTGCTGGGAAGCTCATAACCACATGTAGTTCCAGCCCAGGGAAGCTGACACCCTCTTCTGGCCTCTGAGGATACCACACACACACACACACACACACACACACACACACACTTTAAAAAGAAATCATTAAAAAAGAAAAAAAACATTGTAGACATCGCTTCCAGTGGCTGATGTTTATGCGTTTGCTTGCTTGCTGCTTTTTTGGTTTGTGGTGCTAGGGAGAGCTCGGCCTCACACAGGGGGGAGCGTGTGTGAGCTACCCACCATCCCAGACTATGCTTTTATGTCTGTTGACTCAAAGTCTTCATAACAACTCGACGGAGTCATGGCTAGGACCATAATTTCACAGATAAGGACACTGAAGCACAGAGATTCGACACTAGGCAACGAGAGAAAATGAGGCCTAGAGTCAGGTTAACTGACCTAGAAAGAGCAGGAAACAGGCAAACGTGCAGTGTAACCCTTCTGAAGGCCATACGCACAATACACAACAGTCTGTGACAGTCTCCTGCCAGCACCTTCAGAGGCCACCAGCAAGCACTCCAGGGCCACACACCTCCTCCAGCAGGCTCTTGGAGCGCAGGGAGCCTCCAGACAGCCTCCCGAACAACCAGGAGCAGCCCCAGCTCCAGACCCTGCCAGATGATCACACAGGCCAATCCACCTCCTGCCTCCTCCGTGTTGGCTTTTTTTTCCCATGTGAACCATCACAGTCCTCCTTGCCTTTCTGCCTCCCGACTGACCTTCCTGTGTCACCCTGCATGCTCTGCTGTGCTGTGCCTTGTTGTACCATGTCCCCTCCTCTTGGAAACTGTAACAAGCAGTCTTTTGGATGACAACTGTCTCCCGAGCTTCAGCCTTCACTGTGCCTGCTTGGTAGTAAAAGCTGCCTTTACAGCGGCAGGCCTATGTTCCCTTGGCATGGTGTCCTGGCCAGGGCCAAACCGGAAGGGTCTCCTGGACCACTCCCTGGAGCCTGCTGGTGTGCACCACACCTGCTCTCTGCAGTCTGGATGTTTCACAATGGTCTATGGCCCAAAGTCACCAACCATATCCCAAACCATTACCATAATGGGTTCAGACAGCCCATCCCAGGCTCCCTCAGCCAGGACACTCACCGCACCACAGCGTGAGGCTCCATGGGACTAAGGGTGTCGTACACTGTGACCAGGTCATTGCCATGTTCGTCGCAGGGGGCGACATCAAAGCTGCGGAAGGTGAGGCTCAGCACAGAGTCAGCATCCCCCCGCAGGAGCCACTGGCAGCGGGCATGAGCTGGGTAGGGGCTGTCAGGAAAGCCAGGGGTGGTAAAGCGCGTCAGCTCCCTACCGCGGGCATGCAGGGAGAAGCTGCAGCTGTCTGTGCGGGAGACAAGACAGAAGAAAAGTGTGGGCACAATAGGCCGCACCCCAGACCTGCTCTACCCCAAGGCATCCCAGGCTGCCCTGGGCCCACAGAGACACAGGGAAGGGGGCTTCTTAGAGGGAATGGGAAGAAGAGAAGGGATGTCTGGCCATCAGCACCATGTGACTTCTGGGAACGCCAATGGCTCAAGCAGCATCTGACCATATTCCCCCTCTTCTCCACCTGGGGGTCAACATGACACTTACTGTCCTGAGTCCTCCGCAACATTCTGGGGTCGGTGGCTGAGGAACAAGAGAGGGGACTTTTTACTGACGCCATCTGTTTTCTTATTTTGCACCATCCTTATTACCTGAAGGGAGGTTGCAGCCCGAAAGCAGAAACTTCCAGGACAGCTGGGCCTGTAAGCATCACCCTCCCAACCTCAGTTCTCTGCCAACTGGCCCACACATTCCCACCCTGGCCCGTCCCAGACTCACGGAAAGCCACCACAGAGGTCAGCACGAAGGATTTTAGCGCCCGCGCTCTGGGTGGCAGTGTGACCACTCGCTCCACGGCCATAGCTCGCTCCACCTCCTCTGTCAGGTGCTGGGGGATGCTAAACTCTGACCAGTAGTAAGCAATGACGCTGCCCTCACTAGGGAGAGAAAGGGAGCCTGAGATGGGGGGTGGAGACTCCAGACACCCACACTCTACATCACCAAGGCACATTCGGGGACAAGTTTAAGTTTAGGAGTAAGGAAGAAAAAATCTGGGGCTGGGCTTGAGCTCAGTGTCCCAAGAGTATCCTTCTTGATCATATTCAAGAAGCTGAGCCAGGATGATTGTAAGTTTGAGGCTAGCCTGGGCAACTCAGGAAGACCCGTTTTAAAAAAAAAAAAAAAAGGCTGTGTGGACAGTCCACAGCATAGCACAAAACAAACAACAAAAACACCAGCCTACAGTCCCAGCTCCTGGAGGGTCACTCAAGCCCACAAGTCCTTGGCCAGCCTTGGCAACGGAGTGAAGCTTGTCTCAAAGGTAGGGAGGTGGGCTCCAGCTCTGCAGCAAAGTGCTTCTCTTACATGAGCGAGGCCATGGGCTCCATGCCCCGTGCTGCAGAAGCCCAACAAACACAAAGGACTACAGTGAGCAGAAAGTCTACTAAAAAGAAAAAGTATTTGCATGGAAGCCTTCCTGGGAACCCCAACACCCTCAAACCCAAATTTGAAAAACTAAGGCTCTTCTTCCTGAAGGCAGTGCATGTACAAAGTATGTAAAAACAACATGCTGAAAAAAAACGGCTTTTACAGAGGACCTGAGTTTGGTTCTCAGCACCTGTGTTGGGAGGTTCACCCCCATGACTCTAGCTCAAGGGCTCTGATACCTTCTTCTGGCCTCCACACGTGCCCCACACAGGCATTCACACATACATATAAGTACAAAATAAAATCTTTGGGGCTAGAGAGATGGCTCACTGGTTAGGAACACTGGCTGCTCTTGCAGAGGACCCTGGTTCAATTCTCATCACCCACATGGCTGCTAACACCCGTCCATTAACTCCAATTCCAGGGAAATCTGAAACTCTCTTCTGACTTCCTCAGATACTAAAATATTTTTTTAAATAAAATAAAATCTGTAAGAGGAAAAAGCAATATTTGTGAAGCTATTCCACCAGCACCTCTACTATCACCCCCACCTGGAAGAAACACAAACAAGTGTGCTGAGTCCCTGTGGAAAGGACAGACACACTAATCCCACCCCAGCCAGCCCCTCTCCCCCCAGGGCACCTTCCACCGCACTCACCTGAAGGCAGTCACCGCTGACCTCTTGTGGTAGGGTCCCAGGACGGGGATGTCACTGTACATCACCATCAGCTGAGAGGGAGGGGACAAGGCTCACAACAGGCCAAAGAGCAGAAGTGACTCTTTCCCAAGCCCAGGCTGCCCCCTCCTCTCCTAGGACATGGGCTTCTCTGATAGCCTTTCCCCACCCCTCCACCAGCCCAGCACTCTGGGAGCAAGGATGATAAGTGTCCCTTCTACATGGTGGGGCTGGAGGTGCTGGGGCACAGGGCAGGGGGCTTCTCCCAGCACTAAACTCACCGCTTCCTTCACCTTGTTGGCCAGGCTTCTAAACTCCGAGGAATTCGAATTCTCATAGGCATCCAGAAATTTCTCATTTGTGACCCTCAGGTAGCCATTGAAGACCTTCTGGACTTGCACATTCCGGTCTGCCAGAGACCAGGAAGTGGTCACATACAGCGGTATGCCTCCATCCAGCCTACCTTGCTGCCCTCAGCTGGGAGAAGGGAATGCCAAGACAGGTGCCAAGAGCGGCCAGCTCTGAGCAGCGCCCCCATCACTGCCACCATGAGCCCCTGAAAGGGAGCAAATCCCGCAAGCTCTTTCCTCTTCCCATCCTCCTCCTCCTCCCCCTCGTCCAGTCTCTCCCTGCGCATCCCTGGTGCCCTGTGGGTCTGTCCACTAAGAGAAGAGGGAAAGCCACCACCATGTCACCCTCCCCGCAGCCAGCCCCCCGCTGTACTCACACTGGAAGTGCCACACAAGCAAGCCAGCCATGAGCGACAGCAAGAGGAAGCTGACCAGCACAGCCACCAGGATCACCCAGCGCCTGGGGCCTCGCTTCTCCACCTTCTTGGTGTTGTTCACAGGCAGGAACTCCACACCCTCCTCAAAGCCATTCATGTTCTAAAAGGAGATGTTCTAGGACTCAGAAACTTTCCCCACCACAGCTTCCCATCCCAAGACATCCACAACATGTGTAAGGTCCAGCTTGGAGGGACCACAGCTACTGAATAAAGGAGAGGAATGCAGGGCTCTGTACCCAAGGACCTGCACCTGCTCCAAGATAGGAAATAGCACCCTGGTGGAGGAAAGTGGGGTGCCTCCATCCACACCCCTGGAGCTGATGGCACAAACTGTTTAACAATTAAAACGGGGAGCCTGGTATGCTGGCACATTCCTATAATTCCAGCACTTGGGAGGGTGAAGGCACGAAGATTAGGAATTTAAGGCTACCTCCATTGCATAAGGAGTTTGAGGCCGCTCCGGCCTGGCTACATAAAACCCTGTCTCAAAACCAAAACAAAGGGTAATACCGTGTGAAACCGTGGAAACCCAGTGCTGTAGATCTGAACTTGTGCAGATCTTTGACACAGCTGGCTCCCCAGGTGTAGAGAGAGCACACCCAGCCCGGGAACTCAGTGACGCTGTGTTCTCTCTATGAGGACTTCTCCGGCCAGCATCAACTACACCCAATGCATTGGTCACTCAGGCCAGGAGCCTGTGGGCAGCATGGAAACTGCTCACCCTGCCAAGCAGCCTTGCCCCTGACAATGCTGAACCAGCCAAGGGGAAAAGACATCAATCAGGTCCTGGCAGCTCCATCAGGGTGCAGGGGGACAAACCAGCACCTTTCACTACAGGTCCCACCCCGGATCAAAAGTCCAGAAGAGAAGGCCGGTCACCAGCTTCTAGGCCCATGTTCAGGTCCAGCAAACAAAATTTGCCACTAACAGATGGCACCTTCTGCTCATCCTCTCAACAGGGGGTTTGGAGGATGAAGGAAGCATCTGGAGAGGCTGAGTCAGGATGTCCTTGACCCTGTGGCTAACTTTCCACCACACACACCAGCACCTCATCCATTAGTCCTGTCAATCTCAGGAAGAGGTAGTGTGCTCCAGGCATGAAGTATTGTCTACTGCTCCACCTTAAATTCCTCAGATGCAGAACCAGTTCAGGTTTCCTGAGGCCTTCTGGAGGTCACTTGGTGCTATATGATATGTTTAAACTAACTGTGTGTGTGTGTGTGTGTGTACACTTGTGCATGTGTCTATGTCTGTGTGCATGTGTCTGTGTGTATGTGTGTACTTGTGCATGTGTCTATGTCTCTGTGTGCATGTGTCTGTGTCTGTGTGTGTGTGTGTGTGCATGCACACAAGTGCATACACTACCATGATAAGCATGTGGTGGTCAAGGGACAACTTTCAAAGGTTCATTCTCTCCTTCTACCATGTGGGTCCCAGCCACTGAACTCAGGTTGTCAAGCTCAGGGCCAAGCACTCTTACCTGCTGCACCATCTCACTGCTGGCTGCTCTTTGACAATTTCACAGATGTACATAATGTGTTCTAATTGTTCTCTCTCCATGCCCTCCACTATCTCCCTCTCATCTTTGTCAAGTGCCCCCTCACCCTACCAGTCTCTTTCCCAGATTCGTGACTTCTGTGGTGACCACTGGATGGGAACTGTCCACTGAAGCCAGGTGAGGTCACCAGTGTGTACACACGGAAGACAATGACTCCCCATCTCCCCTAATCAATCAATAGAAAATAGCTCAGCAGTGAGGGGCCCCTTCTCCATCTGTGCCTGACTGCTGAGCAGACCCAGCATCTGCACTCTTCAGTCTCTTCTCTGTGTTAGCCATCTCTTTATCTTTACCTTTTTTTTTTTTTTTTGGTCTTTTTGAGACAAGGTCTCCCTGTAGCCCCAGCTGTCCTGGAACTTGCTCTGTAAACCAGGCTGGCCTTGAACTCACAAAGATCCATCTGCCTCTGCCTCCCAAGTGTGCCAACACGCCTGGCTTATCTTTACCTTTTTTTAATGAGGTTTTTAATTTTTGTCACCAACACTTTAATAAGACTTTTATTTTTCCTCTTTTATTTCACCTTGCATTTGTTTCACAGATGCAAAAAAAATTTTTTGAGACAGGGCCTTACTACATAGCTCTGACTGACCTGGATCTCTGTAGGCCAGGCTCACCTCAAACTCATAGAGATCCGCCTGGCTCTTAAGGCAAGAAAAAGAAATTAAAGGAGTACTAATTGGAAAAGAGGAAGTCAAGCTATCCCTATTTGCTGATGATATGATTTACTTAAGAGATGCTAAACACTCCACCAGAAAACTCCTAGAAATGATTAAAAGTTTCAGTAAAGTGGCGGGATACAAAATTAACCTAAAAAAATCAGTAGCCTTTCTTTACACCAACAACAAGCAACTGAAGAAGGAATACAAGGAGACCTTCCCACTCACAATAACCTCAAAAACAATAAAATACCTAGGAACAAACCTAACTAAAGACACCAAAGAGCTCTACAACAAAAAGTTTAAACCCCTGAAGAAGGAAATTGAAGAAGACATCAGAAGATGGAAAGACCTCCCATGCTCATGGATTGGGAAAATAAATATAGTAAAAATGTCCATTCTACCCAAACTCTTATACAGATTTAATGCAATCCCAATTAAAATCCCCAAGAGTTTCTTCACAGGCTTGGAAAAAAAGTCCTTAATTTCATTTGCAAAAACAAAAGATCCCGAATAGCCAAAGCAACCCTGAGCAAACAGAGCAATACAGGGGGATCTCTATACCAGACTTCAAACTATACTACAGCACTATAGTCATAAAAACATCCTGGTACTGGCACAAAAACAGACCTGTTGACCAATGGAACAAAACCGAAGATCCAAATCTGAGCACATACAATTTCAAAACAATAGAGTTTAAAAATTTTTTAAAAAGCTACAACTTGAACATCCCTCATCCAAAACACTGAAGTCCAGAATTCTCCAGATTCTGAAACTTTCTGATGCCACAGTTACATGCCTGACCTCAGGGCACAAGCTGAAGTTGAGTGTCTTCCCCTCGGTCGCTTTCCATATCTCAGCTTTTGAGGACGGCTCCCCACTGAACCCCAAGCTCATCGAGTCAGCTGAGATCCAGGACCCACCCACTTGTCTGCACCTCCTCAGCCCTCGTTATGGTGCACTCACTCCAAACGCGGTGCGCATGTGGTACAAGCAAGCCTTTGCCAAGCTGAGCCATCTCCACAGCCCTTACCCTTGGGGTACCATTCTCAAGATATCTCATTGTGTATATGCAAATACTCATAAGGTTGTTTTTTTTTTTAAATCTAAAACCTGACACACTTGTGATCCCAAGCATTTCAGATATGGGATATTCAACCTGTATTACGTAGGTTGATGAATTATTCACAGAGTTGACAGTATTTTCTAGTGTTTCAAAATTACACAGTTATTCCTAAAACTGCTAAAATGTCCCAAAGAGAAAAACAATTCTCAAAGTCACAGTGATGCTGAACCAAAAAGATGTGGCCCTAGGGAGGGGAGGAGAGTCCTTGGGCCCCAGGTCCCTCACTGCGGGCAGCAGGTGGGAAGGACAGGGCTGCAGCAGTCTCTCATTCCTTGTGTTGTCTTGGTTGCTGGGGATTGAACCCACAGGGTCACACTTTGCTAAGCAAGTGACTGTACCACAGAGCTGCATTCCCAGCCTTTGTAAACAAATCAACGTGCCTTTGCTCCAAAGCGGGTGCAGTGTGATGCACCTTCCATTCTCCAGTCTCCAGAGGAAGCAGTGTGCCAGTCCCGTCTCAACCAGTGCTCCCCAAATTTACTCACGGTCATTGGAGTCGTAAGGAAGGTACTCAGCTAGGAAGCCGGTGTCTGTGTAGGAGTGATCCGAATGGAAGTGGACTGTGATGCTTGCTCTGTTGCTGCTTGACAACCACACTGGGGACTTCTGTCCACAGTACCTAGAGGGCAGGTGAGAGGCTGAGGGAGAGTCCACTGGCAGCCAGGGCACTGGGGGTGCCCCGCCCCACAACCTCCAGCTCTGAGGCTGATGGCTGCACCCCCAGGGACTCACTTCTCCCCGTTGATCTCCACATAGTCCTTGGGGCAGGTGCCCAGTGGTATATTGGGATCCACCAGGTAGAACAAATTGAAGCGCACCTTCACGTTCCGGTTGTTGGGCACCTGGACAAAGAGATACATTGGGGATACTGGCTTCTTTCTGTCTCTTAAGACCAAAGATGTCATATTTGGGGGGGCTGGATGGAGTAGGGTACTGAACCCCATGTCCACTATGATTTTTTCTGCACTTTTCGGTTTTGTGTTAGTTTGGTTGTGCTGCTGCGTCGCTGCTATTATTTTTAAAAAAGGATCAGCTGTGGGGTGTGGAAAGATGGCCTATCGTTAAGAGCGCCGACCGCTCTTGCAGCGGACCCGGGTTTCCGGATCCCCCAGTCACCCACATGGGCCGAGGAACGTCTGGATGACTCCACTTCCAGGATGACACTCCAGTTCTAGGGGAACCGAGCACCCTCTTTGACCTCCATGCAGTGCACAGACACGGTGCACAAACGCATCGCAGTACAATCAAAAAAAAAAAAAAAAACAACAATTAAAAACAAAAAAAGGATAGCTGGCTGGAACTCACTACGCAGAGCTCACAGAGATCTGACTGGCCTCTGCCTCCTGAGTGCTGGGAGTCGAGGTGTGCACCAACACGCCCGAATCAATGTTTGTCTTTAAATTTTTAAATTCATTTTAAGTATCACATGAAAACATAAAAATTATTAATGTTAGTACCAAAATTTGTTTTGTTGTTGTTGTAGACAGTGTTTTTTTTTGAACAGCGGTCCCCTTTAGTCCCAGCTGGTCTGGAGCTCACTCTGCTCGATCAGCCCTGGCCTGTCAACCCACAAAGATCCACTGCCTCTGCCCTCCTGAAGCTAGGATTAAAAGATGTGTGGCCATCCTGAGCACTTGGAGGCAGAGGCACGGCGGATTCTGTTGTGAGTCCAAGGCCCAGCCTGGTCTACAGAGTGAGTTCCAGGGACAGCAGAGCTACAGGGAGACCCTGTCATCGAAAAGACAAAAAAAAAGGTGTTGCCGCCACCACGCCAGCTTAATAGACGGTTCTTAGCCACCATGTGGGTGCTGGGAATCGAACTGGGTTTCTGCGGAGCAGCAGCCAGTGCTCTTAACCGCTGAGCCATCTCTCCAGCCCCCATGACCTCATAAATGTTTAAATCAGGTTAGATGTGTTTAACCACTCCTTCAATGGTTATGATTTCTTTAAGTGCCAAAAACTTGTCAAGTCTTTTCCTCTGAGCTTTCTGAGCTACCGATAATGATTACTAATAACCCCACATGTGCGTAGCAGAGCACAAGCATCTCCTCCAGTCTAAACTGGGAACTCATCGCACGGATACCTCTCTCCGCATTCCTTTCCTCCCCTTCTTCCCCTGTCTCTAATAACCACCATTCTCTTCAACTTTTTTTTCTTTTCTCTGAGATCCCACTTAAAGTGAGATCTTGTGCATGACGGATCATGTGACACTTGTACTTTCTGTTTGGCTTATCCTTACACCACTAATGGTCCCCAGGTCCCATTCAGATGCTATGGATGATAGGACTTATTCTTCTTATCGGCTTGGACATAGTATTCTATTATGTATAAAATATAACATTAAATTTAATATAATATACATTATTTTAATTATTATTTAATGTAGTAAACATACATTAAACTCAAATAACTTTACCACTCAAGTACAATAGGTTAACAACAATAAGAAGAAAATGATCCATAATAGTAAACAAATGTATATTTTTCTGATTTTAACAATTTCATGGATAAAACTATGTCATTCTCGCCACGGTCTTAAACAACCTCAGTATATGGGTTCTTTTCCCCCATCTTATTAAGTCAGAAATTCACATTTTTATCTACAAGAAGCATTTTGAGTCTTCTCTGGCACATCCAAAGAGCAAATACTTTGAAGCCATTAAAGAATTCCCCGGTCCTGATGGTGGGCGCATACCTTTCAATAGCCAGCACTGGACGGTAGAGGAAGGCCAATCTTTGTGAATCAAGGCCATCGCCGGTCTACCTGTGAGTTCCAGACAGCTGGGGCTTACGAAGATTCATGGCTCCAAAATGACAAAGAAAAAAATAAAAATTAAAAAAATTCCCTAAATACTACAACATCGTGGGCTGGAGAGATAGCCTAGGGGTACTAAGCTGCTCTTGCAGAGGACCGGGTTAGATCCCCAGCACCCCAACGAGCGGCTCAGAACCACCTGAAACTCCAATTCCAGGAGAACTCCAGTTCCAGGGGAACTGAGACCCTCTTCGACCTCCCTGCATTGCACGACACGGGTGCACAACCCACATGCAGACAGTCATTCATAAACATACAAAAATAAAAAAAATAAACAAAACCATACTAAAACAATCTGATGACCACAGGCAGGCTCTAAGCAACTAACAGGCAGTCGGAGCCTATCCATCATGGTATACACTGGACAAAGTGTGTGGGAATGGCAGCGGACGGTGTTTAAGATTTCCTCATGTGCCTCGAACCTTGAGTATATTTTAAATGTACACATTCGTCTGGGATTTTTCCATTTAACATTTTCAGCTTGTGATGAACAGAGGTAACTGAAACATGGAGGTTAAAACCGCAATGGGGTAAGAATTCTATACAGAAGGGTAGAACATTGTCTCAACACTTGTTTTTTCTCTTTTAAATAACATGTATTTGTTTGTTGTTTATGTTGTATGAGTTTTTTTTTGTCTTGTGTAGTATTGCACACATATTCTGATGCTTCTCAGAGGCCAGGAGAGAGTGTTGGATCCCCTACGGAAACTGGAGTTACAAGGATGATTGTCAGCCACCAGTGGGTGCTGAGACCAAACCCAGGTCCCTCCTCACAAGAGCAGCCAGCCTTAACGGCTGAGCCAACTCTCCGCCCCCATCTCAAACATTTTTAAGGAAAGAAAGAGTTCTGGACTTTCCGGACTTCACCTCTCACCTTTATTGCCTGCTATTCCAGTCTTGCTCTGTTTTTCACATCAAACAATCTGAAAAACACCAAAAACACCCTATTGGGGGCGGAAGATGGCCTAGCAGTTAAGAGCACAATCTGCTCTTGCAGAAGACAGCGGGTCGTTCCCCAGCACCCACATGCGGACCTGAGAGCCATCTGTAACTCCAATTCCAGAAGACATCCATTTCAGGGGATCTGACATCCCTCTTCTGACCCTCCGCGCATTGCACGAACGGGTGCACAAACCTACATGCATACAGTACATTCTACAACTACAAAAAAAATAAAATTTTTTAAAAAATTAAAAAAAAACACCCCCTGGACACAGATCCCCTCAATTGCCTCAGAGAGGCTGAGGCAGAGAGGACAAGTAAGTGGCCTGAGTTCTCTCAGCCACCAATCATGAGTCTCAGTGTGGCTGGCTCCACAGCAGATGACCCTCGTCTTGGGAGGCTCACAAGTGTGGCTCTTTGGGTTGCTAAAGGGGTCATCGTTCCAATCCTGCTCTACCTCAGGTGAAGTCCTAGGTATCCTGGGTATTCACTTCTCTCTCTCTGTCTCTCTCTCTGATCTCTCTGTTCTTCCTCTTTCTGCTCGTCACACACAACACACACACACACCACACCACACCACACACATCCTTATTGATATTCCATGTGCAGTCGATGTTAGGTGGGTAGTGGCTTGGGAAGTATGGGCTGCTAAATATTCCTTGGACTTCACTCAAGGAGCCTCCGCAGCCTGAGAGGAAAGGCAGGAGAAAGCAAGAAGATCAATGACCACTCAAGAGTCCAGATGGTATGGGAAGAACACCACACCTTGAGAATGGCTCGAGGTCTCAAGCCTCACTACGCACTGAACACTGCACTTCCACAGGGAGCTCAGAAGCTGACTGCTTTAAGGATGGTCAGCCTGCTGCTGACAACAAGGGCCAGTCTTCCAAGCCTCCTGGGCTCAGGCAACCCACTAAGGCTTATCCTCTCTCTACAGCCTGGGAACATGTCTAACATCAGCCCTGCCCATTCTTACTCCTCATCTTGGGAAACTGCAAGAAGGTGGCTTCAAAACCAGGATGTCGCCGGGCAGTGTTGGTTATCAGAGTGACGAGGAAGACGTTCTGGGAGGAGAGGAAGGTCAGGTTGTAGGAGGGAGGGTAGGTGCCACACAGCCTGCAGGGTAGAGGGAGGGCATTAGGGACAAAGACAGAATTCAGACTTTCATACCCAACTCAGCCCTGTACAGAGAAGCCCAAGGACACTGTGGTGATTTGAATGAGAAATAGGCTCTAAGTATTTGAATACTTGGCCCCATCTGGTGGTACTGTCTGTAGAGAGTAAGAGGGTCTGGGCTTGCTGGAGGAAGCGTATCACTGGAGGGTGGGCTTGAGAGTTCGTAGCCTTGCCCCAGTGCTTCCCGTGAGTGATGAAGATGTGAGTCCTTCGCTTTCTGCTCCAACTAACCACATTTGCTGCCCTGCTTCCCGCCAGGAGGGATTCTTAGCTCCCTGGAAACATAAACCCCAACAAACTCTTCTAAAGGTTGCCTTGGTCGTGTTTTATCACAGCAGCAGAAAATTAACAAATACAGACCCCATTCCTAACCCTACACCTGTACACGAAAGCCGAAGTCAAAAAGATCTTGTGAAAAGCTAGGTGTAGTAACATATTTGTGATTCAGCAACATAAAGTTGAAGAAAGAGACTGTGAATTCAAGGCTACCTGGGCTACAAAGTGAGAGTGTTTTTGGAGACAGGTGTTAGAATTTGGGGTCCTTCCAAGGCCAACTCTTTTTTTTTTTTTTTTTTTTTTTTTTGAAACGCTGGCCTGGAACTCACTGATATAGACCAGGCTAGCCTCGAACTCACAGAGATCCGCCTGCCTCGAGCTGGGATTAAGGTATGTACCACCACGACCCGCTCCAAGGCCAGCTCTTGCGGCCTGCAGATGTCAGCCCACACATCTCCCTGACCCTATGAACTTCTCTGATGATCCATGGGGTGTCATGACTTTTTCCAATAGCTTTATGAAATGGATCCATGGAAATAAAACTCAAAGAATCTGTGAGTGTGTAGAATCTTCTCCAAGCCAGTAGCAGTTTGGGTCCTGGCTGGATAGCTTTAGTGTCAACTTGACACAACTGGGTTGAGGGAGCCTCAATTGGGGAATTTGCTCCATTGGATTGGCCTGTGGCCACATCTGTGGGTATTGTCTTGATTGTTGAGCAGTGACAGTATAAGAAGGCAGGCTGGGCATGAGCTGGAGAGCAAGCCAGTGACAGAACTCCTCCATGGTCTGTGCTTCAGCTCCTGCCTCCAGGTTCCTGCCCTGAGTTTCCTGGCTTGGCTCCCTAAGTAGGAACTGTGACTCAGGAGATGTAAGGATGAAAAAACCTTTTCCTCCCAAGTTGGTGTCGGTCAGAGTATTTTGTCACAGCAATGAGACAAACTACGACAGAAAATTGGTACCAGAGGATGGGGTATTGCTGTGACAGACCTGACCTTGGTGTTTGGGGGAAGGATTGTGGAGGCATTTGGAACTTTGGGCTGGGAAGATATGAATGCTTAAAGATCATTGCTGTGGAGCTTGGGCAGTTTTGCTGAAGGAGTTTGTAGAAGATGGAGGCCTGGCTTGTGAAGTTTCGTTTCAAAGGGAGCAGAGAGATCATCAGGACTGTGTAATCTTTGGGTTCTGGTCATCTGGGGCTGGAGAATCAGCTATAAGTAACAAGAGACCAGAACCTGAAGTGAAATTTTTGTGGTACTGGGCAATTGATGCTGGTTAGCTGGGGCTGAAAAATCAGCTGTAAGTAACAAGAGACCAGCATCACTGAGGTGAAATCTTCTGGGGAGAATTCTTCAAGGTCAGCACACAGAAGCTGTGACTCGAGTCTCCATCTCCCCCCCGAGCCAGAAGCACGGACTTGGTAATGTAAGAGTCTCCTATATGGTTCCGGTGTTGAAATTTGAGGGGGTCACAGAGAGCAGCGAGGCTTGGCCACTGTGAGAGGTCAGAAAGACCATTGGTGGAAGTGCACCTCAGTTGTTGTGAAGACCCCAGGATTGCAGGGGTCATGGAGAGAAGCTGAGGCTTGCACCAGGAGAGGTTCAGAAGAACCATTGGTGAAGGTGCTGCCTCAGTTTCAGTAGCGACCCAGCTTTTTGGAGATGCCGGTACCCTGGGACGACCACCAAGAGCAGCGGTAGGTGTAGAATGGAGTCGGCCTGGGCCTCGCAAGATGAGTGTGCCACGGACGGCAGAGTCGGAGAGGGGGGCTGCCGAGACCCTTTGGAGCCCAGAAGATCGTGAGTGGAAATCCCAGGTGTCCAGCTTGAGCTACTTTGCTGGACTTAGGTTTTGTTTGAGAGTGCCTGATTCTTCCCTTTGAAATAAGACAGTACTTGTTTTGGATTTTACAGCACGCCCACAGATTAAGAGACTTACAGACTGTGAACTTTTAAGGTGTTTGGAACATTTTAAGGACTGTGAGCTTTCGAGGTTGTACTGTCTTGGTTGTGATTCATGTTAACATATTTTGGGGATAGAATGGAAAGGTGGTGGTTTAATAGTGATGTGTTTTGTGTGTCAAGTTGACAAGGGTCATTGTGCTGGATAGCTTTAGTGTCAACTTGACACACCTGGGTTGAGGGAGCCTCAATTGGGGAATTGCTCCATTGGATTGGCCTGTGGCCACATCTGTGGTTGTAGTGTCTTGATTGTTGTAAGCAGTGACAGTTAAGAGCAGGCCTGGCATGACTGGAGACAAGCCGTGAACAGAACTCCTCCATGGTCTGTGCTTTCAGCTCCTGCCTCCAGGTTCCTGCCCTGAGTTCCTGGCCTTGGCTCCCTAAGTGATGAACTGTGACTCAGGAGATGTAGATGAATAAAACCTTTCCTCCCCAAGTGGTGTTGGTCGAGTGTTTTGTCACAGCAATGGAAGACAAAACTACGACAGGGTCCTTCAGAACCCCACAGTGCCAGGCAGCGTTCTCCTTGGCAACAGACTGATGGCTTCAGGCAAACTTCAGCTGCCTCAAACAGTGACAGACAGGCTTGCCATAAGATGCACACTTTGGAACGAGGTGTTTGTAGACAACATGGGGCACACGAATCCTGCGTGTGGCATAACACTGACCTTATATCTAGGTGAAACACCATCCAACCTGGTAGAGTGCACAGAGCTGGCATATTGCCAGCAGCAGACCTCAAAACTAAGTGCACCATGGGCTGGAGAGAGGGTCAACAGTTAAGAGCACTGGCTGCTTTTTCAGAGGACGTGGGTTGATTCCCACACCCACATCAGCAACTAAGCACCATCTATAAACTCCAGTTCCAGAGGATCTGGCACCCTCTTCTGGCCCACTTTGGGCTTTGCAAATCACAAATGCAGTTACATGCATGCAGGGAAAACACACAAAAAATCAATTTTTTTTTGGGGGGGGGTCTTTTGAGACAGGGTCTCCCTGTAGCCCCAGCTGGCCTGGAACTCACTATGGAGATCAGGTGACTTTGCTTATTATTTATTTATATTTTATTTATTTATTATTTATTTATTTGGTTTTTTTTCAACAGGGTCTCCCGTTAGTCCCAGCTGGCCTGGAGCTTGCTGTGTAGACCAGGCTGGCCTTGAACTCACAGAGGATCCACCTGCCTCTGCCCCAAGTGCTGGGATTAAAGGGTGCGCCACCACACCCAGCCTAAGATGGTTCTTAGCTGCCATGTGGGTGCTGGAATCGAACCTGGTCCCCTGCAAGAGCAGTCAGTGCTCTTAACTGCTGAGCCATCTCTCCAGCCCCAAAATAAAATAAAATTTTTATTAAAAAAAAAAGGGGGGGCCTGGAGAGATGGCCATCAGCAGTCAAGAGCACCATGAATTAAATTCCCAGTACCCATGGTGCTAACGACCATCTATAACTCCAGTTCCAGGGGATCCAATGCCCTCTTCTGGCTTCTGTGGGCATTGCAAACATGTGGTGAACTATAATACATGCAGGCAAAACCACTCATACACATAACAAATATATAAGTAAATAATTTTTTAAAGAGAAAAAAAATGTTGAGACTCTACCTGCTGGGAAGCTCATAACCACATGTAGTTCCAGCCCAGGGAAGCTGACACCCTCTTCTGGCCTCTGAGGATACCACACACACACACACACACACACACACACACACACACTTTAAAAAGAAATCATAAAAAAAGAAAAAAAACATTGTAGACATCGCTTCCAGTGGCTGATGTTTATGCGTTTGCTTGCTTGCTGCTTTTTTGGTTTGTGGTGCTAGGGAGAGCTCGGCCTCACACAGGGGGGAGCGTGTGTGAGCTACCCACCATCCCAGACTATGCTTTTATGTCTGTTGACTCAAAGTCTTCATAACAACTCGACGGAGTCATGGCTAGGACCATAATTTCACAGATAAGGACACTGAAGCACAGAGATTCGACACTAGGCAACGAGAGAAAATGAGGCCTAGAGTCAGGTTAACTGACCTAGAAAGAGCAGGAAACAGGCAAACGTGCAGTGTAACCCTTCTGAAGGCCATACGCACAATACACAACAGTCTGTGACAGTCTCCTGCCAGCACCTTCAGAGGCCACCAGCAAGCACTCCAGGGCCACACACCTCCTCCAGCAGGCTCTTGGAGCGCAGGGAGCCTCCAGACAGCCTCCCGAACAACCAGGAGCAGCCCCAGCTCCAGACCCTGCCAGATGATCACACAGGCCAATCCACCTCCTGCCTCCTCCGTGTTGGCTTTTTTTTCCCATGTGAACCATCACAGTCCTCCTTGCCTTTCTGCCTCCCGACTGACCTTCCTGTGTCACCCTGCATGCTCTGCTGTGCTGTGCCTTGTTGTACCATGTCCCCTCCTCTTGGAAACTGTAACAAGCAGTCTTTTGGATGACAACTGTCTCCCGAGCTTCAGCCTTCACTGTGCCTGCTTGGTAGTAAAAGCTGCCTTTACAGCGGCAGGCCTATGTTCCCTTGGCATGGTGTCCTGGCCAGGGCCAAACCGGAAGGGTCTCCTGGACCACTCCCTGGAGCCTGCTGGTGTGCACCACACCTGCTCTCTGCAGTCTGGATGTTTCACAATGGTCTATGGCCCAAAGTCACCAACCATATCCCAAACCATTACCATAATGGGTTCAGACAGCCCATCCCAGGCTCCCTCAGCCAGGACACTCACCGCACCACAGCGTGAGGCTCCATGGGACTAAGGGTGTCGTACACTGTGACCAGGTCATTGCCATGTTCGTCGCAGGGGGCGACATCAAAGCTGCGGAAGGTGAGGCTCAGCACAGAGTCAGCATCCCCCCGCAGGAGCCACTGGCAGCGGGCATGAGCTGGGTAGGGGCTGTCAGGAAAGCCAGGGGTGGTAAAGCGCGTCAGCTCCCTACCGCGGGCATGCAGGGAGAAGCTGCAGCTGTCTGTGCGGGAGACAAGACAGAAGAAAAGTGTGGGCACAATAGGCCGCACCCCAGACCTGCTCTACCCCAAGGCATCCCAGGCTGCCCTGGGCCCACAGAGACACAGGGAAGGGGGCTTCTTAGAGGGAATGGGAAGAAGAGAAGGGATGTCTGGCATCAGCACCATGTGACTTCTGGGAACGCCAATGGCTCAAGCAGCATCTGACCATATTCCCCCTCTTCTCCACCTGGGGGTCAACATGACACTTACTGTCCTGAGTCCTCCGCAACATTCTGGGGTCGGTGGCTGAGGAACAAGAGAGGGGACTTTTTACTGACACCATCTGTTTCTTCTTATTTTGCACCATCCTTATTACCTGAAGGGAGTTTCAGCCCGAAAGCAGAAACCTTCCAGGACAGCTGGGCCTGTAAGCATCACCCTCCCAACCTCAGTTCTCTGCCAACTGGCCCACACATTCCCACCCTGGCCCGTCCCAGACTCACGGAAAGCCACCACAGAGGTCAGCACGAAGGATTTTAGCGCCCGCGCTCTGGGTGGCAGTGTGACCACTCGCTCCACGGCCATAGCTCGCTCCACCTCCTCTGTCAGGTGCTGGGGGATGCTAAACTCTGACCAGTAGTAAGCAATGACGCTGCCCTCACTAGGGAGAGAAAGGGAGCCTGAGATGGGGGGTGGAGACTCCAGACACCCACACTCTACATCACCAAGGCACATTCGGGGACAAGTTTAAGTTTAGGAGTAAGGAAGAAAAAATCTGGGGCTGGGCTTGAGCTCAGTGTCCCAAGAGTATCCTTCTTGATCATATTCAAGAAGCTGAGCCAGGATGATTGTAAGTTTGAGGCTAGCCTGGGCAACTCAGGAAGAACCCGTTTTAAAAAAAAAAAAAAAAAGGCTTGTGGGACAGTCCACAGCATAGCTACAAAACAAACAACAAAAAAACACCAGCCTACAGTCCCAGCTCCTGGAGGGTCACTCAAGCCCACAAGTCCTTGGCCAGCCTTGGCAACGGAGTGAAGCTTGTCTCAAAGGTAGGGAGGTGGGCTCCAGCTCTGCAGCAAAGTGCTTCTCTTACATGAGCGAGGCCATGGGCTCCATGCCCCGTGCTGCAGAAGCCCAACAAACACAAAGGACTACAGTGAGCAGAAAGTCTACTAAAAAGAAAAAGTATTTGCATGGAAGCCTTCCTGGGAACCCCAACACCCTCAAACCCAAATTTGAAAAACTAAGGCTCTTCTTCCTGAAGGCAGTGCAGTGTACAAAGTATGTAAAAACACATGCTGAAAAAAAACGGCTTTTACAGAGGACCTAGTTTGGTTCTCAGCACCTGTGTTGGGAGGTTCACCCCCATGACTCTAGCTCAAGGGCTCTGATACCTTCTTCTGGCCTCCACACGTGCCCCACACAGGCATTCACACATACATATAGTACAAAATAAAATCTTTGGGGCTAAGAGATGGCTCACTGGTTAGGAACACTGGCTGCTCTTGCAGAGGACCTGGTTCAATTCTCATCACCCACATGGCTGCTAAAACCGTCCATTAACTCCAATTCCAGGGAAATCTGAAACTCTCTTCTGACTTCCTCAGATACTAAAATATTTTTTTAATAAAATAAAATCTTGTAAGAGGAAAAAGCAATATTTGTGAAGCTATTCCACCAGCACCTCTACTATCACCCCCACCTGGAAGAAACACAAACAAGTGTGCTGAGTCCCTGTGGAAAGGACAGACACACTAATCCCACCCCAGCCAGCCCCTCTCCCCCCAGGGCACCTTCCACCGCACTCACCTGAAGGCAGTCACCGCTGACCTCTTGTGGTAGGGTCCCAGGACGGGGATGTCACTGTACATCACCATCAGCTGAGAGGGAGGGGACAAGGCTCACAACAGGCCAAAGAGCAGAAGTGACTCTTTCCCAAGCCCAGGCTGCCCCCTCCTCTCCTAGGACATGGGCTTCTCTGATAGCCTTTCCCCACCCCTCCACCAGCCCAGCACTCTGGGAGCAAGGATGATAAGTGTCCCTTCTACATGGTGGGGCTGGAGGTGCTGGGGCACAGGGCAGGGGGCTTCTCCCAGCACTAAACTCACCGCTTCCTTCACCTTGTTGGCCAGGCTTCTAAACTCCGAGGAATTCGAATTCTCATAGGCATCCAGAAATTTCTCATTTGTGACCCTCAGGTAGCCATTGAAGACCTTCTGGACTTGCACATTCCGGTCTGCCAGAGACCAGGAAGTGGTCACATACAGCGGTATGCCTCCATCCAGCCTACCTTGCTGCCCTCAGCTGGGAGAAGGGAATGCCAAGACAGGTGCCAAGAGCGGCCAGCTCTGAGCAGCGCCCCCATCACTGCCACCATGAGCCCCTGAAAGGGAGCAAATCCCGCAAGCTCTTTCCTCTTCCCATCCTCCTCCTCCTCCCCTCGTCCAGTCTCTCCCTGCGCATCCCTGGTGCCCTGTGGGTCTGTCCACTAAGAGAAGAGGGAAAGCCACCACCATGTCACCCTCCCCGCAGCCAGCCCCCCGCTGTACTCACACTGGAAGTGCCACACAAGCAAGCCAGCCATGAGCGACAGCAAGAGGAAGCTGACCAGCACAGCCACCAGGATCACCCAGCGCCTGGGGCCTCGCTTCTCCACCTTCTTGGTGTTGTTCACAGGCAGGAACTCCACACCCTCCTCAAAGCCATTCATGTTCTAAAAGGAGATGTTCTAGGACTCAGAAACTTTCCCCACCACAGCTTCCCATCCCAAGACATCCACAACATGTGTAAGGTCCAGCTTGGAGGGACCACAGCTACTGAATAAAGGAGAGGAATGCAGGGCTCTGTACCCAAGGACCTGCACCTGCTCCAAGATAGGAAATAGCACCCTGGTGGAGGAAAGTGGGGTGCCTCCATCCACACCCCTGGAGCTGATGGCACAAACTGTTTAACAATTAAAACGGGGAGCCTGGTATGCTGGCACATTCCTATAATCAGCACTTGGGAGGGTAATGCGGCTGGAGAGATGGCCTAGTGGTTAAGAGCGCCGACCGCTCTTACAGAGGACCCGGGTTTGATCCCCAGCACCCACATGGCGGCCGAGAACCGTCTGAAACTCCAATTCCAGGAGAACTCCAGTTCCAGGGGAATCCAACACCCTCTTCTGACCTCCGCGGCATTGCACGACACAGGTGCACAAACTTGCATGCAGACAGCACATTCATACACATACAGAAATAAATAAAATTTTAAAAAATTAAAAAAGAAAAAAAGAAACTAATAAAAATTTTAAAAATAAAATAAAGTACAGGAAAAAAAATTGAAAACGAAAGAGAGAGAGAGAGAGAGAGAGAGAGAGAGAGAGAGAGAGAGAAAGAGAGAGATCCACCTGCCTCTGTCTCCCAAGTGCTGGAATTGAAGGACTGTGCTAACATGCCTGGTTCTCTTTATACTCCTGATGAGTACCTGTCTCTTCATGTTGAAGGCTTTCCACAAATGCTCAGGGATCTTTGGCTGCTGGCTCACATTTCAGAATGAGATCCTAAAAGGCTGTTCAAACCTTTGTACACACATGCGATGATCAGGCAAGGGACAGTGGCTAGTCTGGTGTTTTTACTTGGCACTCCCAACAGATAGTCTTTATTTTTCTATGTATTTGAGTATGTCCCCTGCATGCATGTAAAGTGTACCCATGTCATGAAATGCCTTCGGAGGTCAGTTCCCCTGGAATTGGACTACAGACAGCTGTTAGCCTCCATGTGGGTGCTGGGAACTGAACCCAGGTCCTCTGCAAGAGCTGCTTAACCACTGAGTGCTCTTAACCACTGAGCCAGCTCTCCAGCCTGACTATGGATTTTTCTATGGTATGTTTTAACTTTTCTAGGGATATAAAGTTTTCTAATCTCCTGGGTGGAGTGCTTTACACCCAGCCACTAGCATTCAAGGACAGAAGGTGAATTAACCCATTTTCCTTTTTCCACTCCTCACTAGAACCTTCTTCTGACCTTGTATCCTCATGTCCTGATGTTCTCTGATTCAGTTTCTCCTATTTGTCCCATCCACTATGGAGGTCTGGAAAGGTAGATGTCTCTTTGAGGCTGAAGTAAAGATTTTTCTGTAACACATAAGCCAAAGAGCTCAGTGGTAGAGTGCTTCCTCAGCATTCACAAGGCCCTGGGCAGGTGGATCAAAGACCTCAACGTTGCCGGGCGTGGTGGCGCACGCCTTTAATCCTAGCACTTGGGAGGCAGAAGCAGGTGGATCTTTGTGAGTTCAAGGCCAGCCTGGTCTACAGAGTGAGTAACAGGACAGCTGGGGCTACAGGGAGACACTGTCTCGAAAAGACCAAAAAAAAAAAGACCTCAACGTGAAACCCCAAACTCTGAAGGTGATATAAGAAAAATGGCAGCAGACTACAAGACATAGGTATATCAGTAAGACCCTGTCATATTTAACAGAAAAAAATGTAATTCATGGATTAACATACCATCCAAACATCTGTGTCTATACCAAAGTAACCTACGATAACAATTAGTACTGTTTAAATACCTATATATCTAATTGCTTGTGCTTCATTAGTAGGATTGAAAGGTTATTCCTGGACAAACTGTCAGCCCATGAAAGGAAACAGCCAGAATTGACCAGAGTCCAAGTCAACAGCTCCAGAGAAAGTAGACTGTTTTGCTTCTCATCCACCTGTGCCCCTTTTCTAAGCCTAGGGAACAATCTGCGGAAGAGGGGGCGTGGTAGAATGTAAGGGCTGCGATTGGGGTGAATGGTGAAACTACAGCAATGTAGTCTGGACACTCATTTGATCAACTGGATTGCAAAAATACAGCCCCCCTGCTGGATGTTGGGGACAAGGGCTGTGTGGGTTTGAAGCACAACGCTCTGCAAATTGGTTATACATGAAGGATGCTTGTACTATTAAACTTATCACTTATTCGCTAAAAAAATTGAAAAAAAAAACAAACGACACGAATGCAGGACATGTTATGGCACGAATTGCATGATCTGGTGATGTGGTGGGGTGGGGTGGGGGGAAGGGAAAAAGGGAAATAATGCCCTGAAACTGAATTGGAAAATTGATGTATGGGAACTAACACACAGCATCAAAATAAAAAAAAAAAAGGGACAATAGCTGTAGGAAAAGACTCATAAATCAGACAGCAGCTAGCGCGAAGAATTAGGTCGACAATGACAAATGGGACCTCATTCAAACTCAAAAGCTTCTGTACACTCAAAAGAAGAAACAATCAAGGAAGTGAAGAGAACCCCACAGATGGGAGGAAACCTTTACTGCAGACATCTGACAAAGCATTGATTTCCCAGAATATATAAACTTACTCAAAAAAAACAAAGAAAAAGAAAACAAATGACCCGCTCAATAGATGGAGCAATAACTGAACAGAGACTTCACGAAGTGAGGAATGGAGATGGCTGAGAAACACCTTAAAGAAGTGTTCATATCACTAATCATTAAGGAAATGCAAAAAAAAAAAAAGGAAATGCAAATAAAAAACCACTTTAAGATATCATCTCACTCCAGTAAGACTGGTAGGATCAGAAAAACAAATGATACCAAGTCTGGATGAGGTTGTGGGGAAAGGGGATAAATACCATCCACTGCTGGTGGGGATGTAAACATGTGTGCAGCCACTATGGAAAGCGGGTTGTGGAGGAACCCTTCGGAAGACTTGGCTGAAAACTTGCCACCTGACCCAGCCATACCACTCCTAGGCATTTCTCACAAGACTCACCCCACCACAGACGATACATGACACCATGTTTTTTTCAGCTTCTTCACAATAGCAAGGAGCTGGAACCAACCCAATGCCCCTAAACTTGATTGAGTGGATTACGAGAAAATGTGGACATCTACACAATGGGTCTATGCAGCAGTAAAGAAAGATGACATCATGAGCTTTGTCAGGAAAATGAATAAAAAAAAAAAAAGTGAAGTAACACAGTCCGAAAACAAGAAAAAAAACCAACGACAAAATGACCCTCTCGTGGATGCTAGTGATCCAATTACCTAGTTGTTAAGTGATTATCTTCGTACAGCTGCCCTTTGATAGCTTTTGTCCATAGCAGTTGTGCGAGTAATTGCATATTTGGAAACAAAACAACAACAACAAGATAAGGGACTGCATCGAACGAAACTGACTGAACAGTGAACTTCTGCCTCAAACAGTCAACTTCCTCATGGAGAATATTAGGAAAGGACTGAGAAAGGATGAAAAGCATGTTTGGCAGAATGCATGAGCTCTGGTGGGGTGGGGGAATGGGGGGGACACGGGTCTAGATTTGATAAAAAAATTAATTAATTAATTAATTAATTAATTAAAAAAAACAAGGCCCTGGGAAGGGAGGGAGGGAGGGAGACCAATTCCTGAGCTGGCAGAGAGGAGGACAAAAAAACACCAAAAGGATATTTCCAAGAAAGATCTGAAACACAAACCTCTAAGCTCAAAGGACTCATTGATAAACAACACAGCATAAATAACTAAATACATTACAGTGAAATCTCAGTACACCAAAGATGGTGGGTGGGTGTTCTACATGTCTGTCTCCACTCCCACCCCACCCCAATATCTCACATTTCTTCATCATTTAGTTTTTTGCTAGGAATTAATTGTTAAGCTTACTCTTGGAAGAGTTCTTTAATATTTAAGCCAGCTTCACTGCAGTATAATGGACCTAACATCACCACACGTTTAAAGCATATAGCTTTGCCGGGCGTGGTGGCGCACACCTTTAATCCTAGCACTTGGGAGGCAGAGGCAGGCGGATCTTTGTGAGTTCAAGGCCAGCCTGGTCTACAGAGCGAGTTCCAGGCCAGCTGGGGCTACAGGGAGACCCTGTCTCAAAAAGACCAAAAAAAAAAAATTAAAAATAAAAAAAATAAAAAAATAAAGCATATAGCTTTGTGCGCCATTACAGTTTGAATCTGGTGTCTCCCACAGACTTGCGCTATCAATGCTTGTTCCTCAACCCATAGTGATATTTTGGGAGACCACAGAATCTCTGATAGGTGGAGCTTGGAGGGTGGAAGCGTATCACTAAGCATAGCCCCCGGGGTTGGGCTGAGCTATCTGCTTTCTGGTCTGTCATGGAGTGAACAGCATCTGCCATATGCTTCCCCCAACATGAACTGAGCTGTTCCACTGTCTTGCCTGCCATAATGGATGGGAGCTCTTAAAGCACCAACCAGAACCAATTTTTCCTCCCCTAAGTTGCTTCTGTCAGATATTTTGGTCACAGCAATGAAAAGGTAACTAAACAGGTATGTATACTTATATAGCTATGATACCATCATCACAGTCAAAATAAGAAATCACCACCTTCAAAAGCTTCCTTCTAGGCCCTTCCTCCTGTTTGTCTCCAAGCAGCAGGCTGCCTATTTGCTGTCACAAAAGGTTAGTTTGCTTCTCCTAGAAATGTGTTAATGGACTTACACAGTAGGCACTCTTTATTCCAGCTTCTTTGACTTAGCACAGTAACTGCATGATTTGTACAGATGCGTGCATCAATAGTATGTTGCCCTCTGTTGTTAAGTCCATCTCACTGCACGGACAATCTGATACCTACTGATCTAGTCCTATGATGGACATTTGGTTTGATGGTCTTGCACAGAAAGCTTCCACAAGCTCTCCTTTGAGTCTCACAGGAATATGCTCTCATCTCATCTCTCCAGGTAAAGACCTAGAAGTGGGATAGTAGATACAACCATCCAATAGTTTAACTTTCTGAGGAGCCCACACACTGTTCTACAAACTGGTCATATCATTTTATGTTCCCATCACCAATGTGGGAAAATTCCAGCTGCTCTGCATCCACCGATTTCTTGGTACAGTCATCTTTTGAAGTTTAATAGATGTGTAGGCTTCTCACTGTGGCTTTCTCTAGTGATAATGATCCTGAGCAATTCTTCATGTATCCTCTTTTGGCTGTTTTTTAGTCTTTTTGAGACAGGGTCTCCCTCTAGCCCCAGCTGTCCTGGAACTCACTATGTAGATCAGGCTGGACTCTAACTCACAGAGATCAGTCTGTCTCTGCCTCCAGAGTGTTGGGACTAAAGGAGTGTGCCACCATGCCTGGCCCCAGCTTGCCTAATTTTTTTATTGATGTCCTTATTTTTCCTATTATTGAATTTTGAGAATCTTTACATACATTTTAGATACAAGTTCTCCATACATTTCACAAAGATGTTCTCATACTCTGTGGCTTATATTTGAATCCCCTTAGCAATGTCTTTTGAGGGGAAAAGGTTTGGGGTTTATTTTTTTTTAACATTTTATTTTTTTATTCTATGTGTATGAGTGTATTGCCTGCATGTATGTAAGTGCATCTGTGTCATGTAATGCCCACAGAAGTCAGAAGAGGCATCAGATCCCCTCAAACTGGATGGTTGTGTGTGCAGGGAATCAAACCCCGGACTTCTGCAAGAACAGTCAGTGATCTTAATGAGAATAATTTTTTTTTTTTGATGAATGTCAATCTGCCAGGTTTGTCTTTTATAGATGTGCCATGAATGTTTTTTCTAAGAAATTTTTGCCTAAGCCAAGGGCATTTTACTTTCTCCTCTGTATCATTCTAGCATCTTATACTTCCAGGGTTTACGTGTGGCCTATAAACCGCTTTGAGTTTTTGTGGGTTTTTTTAATGATATAAGGTATGGATAAAAGTTCCTTTTCATTTCATTTTCATTTTTACACAGGCGTCTAACAATTCTCCCATCACTTGTAGACAAAACTACCCTTTCTCCTCTGTACTGCCTTTGCACCTTTGTCAAACATCAGTTGTCTGGGTAACTAACTGTAGGTTTATTTCCAGACTAATTTGTTCCATCAAGCTATCTGTCTAGCTTTTTCTCACTACCACACTGTCAGCATACCAACAAGAGGGCTCATCAGGAAAAGGTACTTGCCACCAAGCCTGACGACCTGAGTTCAGTCCATAGAACCACATGGTGGAAGAAGAGAACCAGTTCTCAAAAGCTGTCCTCTGACCTCCACACACCACCATTCCATGCACATGCCCACATACACAAGCTGGCCTGGAGCTCGCTACGTAGACTAGGCTGGCCTTGAACTCACAGAGATCCACCTGCCTCTGCCTCCCAAGTGCTGGGATTAAAGGCGTGTGTGCCACCATGCCTGACAGAACTTAAAATTTTTCAAATGATAAATTTAGTAAGGTTGCAGAATTTAAGAACTATATATATAAGCTGGGCGTGGTATCGAACACCTTTAATCCCATCACTCAGGAGGCAGAGGCAGGTGGATCTCTGTGAGTCCAAGGCCAGCCTGGTCTACAGAGCAAGTTCCAGGACACCTGGGGTTATAGGGAGACCCTGTCTCAAAAACACACACACAGAAAAAAAAAAACCAATCGTATTTCCATATTTCAGCAATGAACAATTGGAAAGTAATAGTAAAAATTACCAGTTATAATAGTATCAAAAAGACAAAATTATTAAGGGTAAATCTGACAAAATACAAAACATTACTAAGGGATTTTTTCTGTGTGTATTTTTGAAAGAAAAAAAAATCTTTTTGTAGCTTCAGCTGGTCTGGAACTCACAGAGATCTGCCTGCTTTTGCACAAGTAAAGGCATGTGCCACCACATCTAATAGCTGAGAGAAATTTAAGAAGTCTTACACAGGGCATGGTGGCACACAACTTTAATCCCAGCACTCAGGAGGCAGAGGAAGATGGATTTCTGTGAGTTCAAGGCCAGCCTGGTCTACACAGGGAGTTCCATGACAGCTGGGCTACAGGGAGAGACCCTGTCTCAACAAGACCAAAAAAAAAGANAAAAAAAAAAAAAAAAAAAAAAAAGAAGTCTTACATAGGAGCAATGTTTCATGCTCTGGAAGACTCAGTACTATTAAGGTATTTATTCTCAAATTTATCTACAGCTCAATGAAACGTTGACTAAAACCTCAGCATCTTGTTTATAGACAGACACTAATTATCTGAATGTGAAATTCATGTAAAAATGTAAATGCCCTTGAAAAAGAAAAAAACTGGAGCACTCCCATGATGTGATTTCAAAGGAAGGAAGATGCCAGTACCTTCGGAGCATCCTCTGGAGGTTTCCACACACTTGGCCTTGCTTTAGGGGCTGAAGCTGATTGTTTCCCTGTGTACAGTTGGTGTGAGGTAGCCGCATGGCTGCTCTCTGCCTCCGGCCAATGCAGCAGCCAACTTTTCCACTTCTAAACTCCAACCAGGCTTTTTAGGGGAGATGCCATGCCAGATTGTCTCCTTAGAGCAGATCAGGAGGCAATGTGTTGACCGTTAAGGATTAAGCTTCTCCCAGAAGCTATCCAGACCTCACTAAGCTCTCCAGCTGTGGGCATGGGGCTGGCAGCACATTCACCCACAGCCAGGAAGCTCTTCTGACTTGGAACCATGTGCAAGCATCCATTTTGCATACCAGGGCAGGTCAGGGTAAGCTTATGCCGTCCAGTCAATAATGTCATTTTGGTTAATATCTTTGCCATCCTTGTTAAAAATATGTATATGGCCGGGAGTGGTGATGCATGCCTTTAATCCTAGCACTCAGGAGGCAGAGGCAGGCGGATCTTTGTGAGTTCAAGGCCAGCCTGGTCTATAGAGCGAGTTCCAGGACAGCTGGGGCTACAGGGGAACCCTGTCTCGAAAATACCAAAAAGAAAAAAAAAAAATGTATATGTTTACTACTAAAAAAAAAAAAAAAGAGTATCTCAAAAAACAAGGTGGAGAGCGGCTGAGAGAGCCACCTACAACAACCTGTGGCCCTCTCCAAACACATGCACATGTGCACACATGTATACCACACACACAAAAAAAAACACAAAGGCTTCAGCTACAGAATCTGAACAGACTTTGAATGTGTATAAAAAGTATTATTTAGCCTGTGAAGAAACTCTTGGGGATTTTAATTGGGATTGCATTGACTCTGCATATTAATTTGGGTAGAATGGATGTTTTTACTGTATTAATTTTCCAATCCATGAGCATGGGATGTTTTTCATCTTCTGATGTCTTCTTCAATTTCCTTCATCAGGGGTTTAAAATTTTTGTTGTAGAGATCTTTGGTGTCTTTGGTTAGGTTTGTTCCTAGGTATTGTATTGTTTTTGAGGCTATTGAGAATGGGAAGGTCTCCTTGTATTCCTTCTTCAGTTGCTTGTTGCTGGTGTAAAGAAAGGCTACTGATTTTTCTAGGTTAATTTTTTATCCTGCCACTTTACAGAAACTCTTAATCATTTCTAGGAGTTTTCTGGTAGAGTTTTTAGCATCCCTTAGGGGGATATCGTCTGCAAAAATGGATAGCTTGACTTCCTCTTTTCCAATTAGTACTCCTTTAATTTCCTTTTCTTGCCTTATTGCCCTAGCAAGTGTTTCAAGCACTATATTGAAGATGAGTGGCGACAGGGGGCAGCCTTGCCGAGTTCCTACCTTTAAGGGAATGCTTCTGACTTTTCTCCATTTATGATGATTTTGGCTGTGGGTTTCCTGTATATGGCTTTGATTACATTGAGGAATGATCCCCCTGGTCCAATTCCCTCTAGGACTTTAAGCATGAAGGGATGCTGGATTTTGTCAAAGGCTTTTTCTGCATCAATTGAGATTATTGTGTGGTTTTTGTCTTTCAGTCCATTCATATGTTTTATGATATTTATTGGTTTTCGTATATTGAACCATCCCTGCATCTCTGGCATGAATCCAACTTGGTCATGATGGATGATCTTTTTGATGTGAGTTTGTATGTGGTTTGCAAGTATTTTGTTGAGAATTTTTGCATCTCTGTTCATTAATGAGATGGGTCTATATTTCTCTTTTTTGGTTGTTATCTTTGCCTGCTTTAGGTATTAGTGATGCTGGCTTCCTAGAAGCAATTTAGGAGAATTCCCTCTGTTTGTATCCTTCTGAACAGTTTGAGTAATAATTGTTGTAAGTCTTCTTTGAATGTTTTATAGAATTCTGGTGTGAAACCATCTGGGTTGGGGCTTTTTTTAGTTAGGAGGTTTCTTATTACATTTTCAATTTCTTCATATATTATGGGTCTGTTTAAGCTGTCAGTCTCTTCTTGGTTAAGCTTTGTTGATTCCCAGGATTTCAAATATTCATCCATTTCTCTTAGGTTTTCAAACTTAGTATAGGTTTTTGAAGTATTCTCGTCTGGATCTTTTTGTTGTCTGTTGTGATATTTCCCCTTTCATCATGAATTCTATTGATTTGGAGTTGCTCTTTCTTTCTTTTGGTTACCTGGGCTAGAGGTCTACCTTGTTTATTCTTTCAAAGAACCAACTTTTTGATTCATTGATTTTTGTTTTGTATTGTTTTCTTTGTTTCTATTTCATTGATTTCTGCTCTGATTTTTGTTATTTCTTCCTGTCTATTGCATTTAGGGTTCATTTATTGTTCACAGGCTTGGGGGAAAAAATCCTTAATTTCATATGGAAAAACAAAAGACCTAGCCGGGTCTTTTTTTTTACCACTGCATAGAACTCCTACACAATGGAGTTCTATGCAGTGGTAAAGAAAGATGACATCATGAAATTTTCAGGTAAATGGATGGAACTAGAAGATATTATGTTAAGTGAAGTATCACAGTCCCAGAAAAACAAATGACAAATAGTATCCCTCATCTGTGGATGCTAGCACCAAGTACCTAGTTGTAAGGCAAACTGAGCAACATTAATGTTATATTCCTCATTATCTGAAAACAACTATGCTCTTATATTGTGAATCCCTTAACAGGTTCTAGAATTAACCTACCATTTATTTTCAGACTTTTGAATTTGGGTATATGGGTGGAGGGTACGTATGCATATTTTAGAGTAATATAAAATCAAAATGGAAAAAATATTAACAAAACAAAACCAAAAAAAAAAGTAAATGTTGAGCTGTGATGTAGCTCAATGGTAAAGTCCATGATTGCTGAATGAAACCCCAGCACTAAAATGAATGAAAAACAAAAACAAAAAACAACTAGTTTGTCATGACATCATGTCTAACCACAGTATTTATTTTATGGGAGTACTTTCTAATATTTCTTATACAAGGCTACTTGAGCTTTTGTCCAAGCCTTTTCTAAAATATTATACAGTAATTAAAACTATGAGGCTGGTATAACTTAGCCTTTCTGGATGCTTAACGACCATACTTAATTATATACTTAATTAATAACCTTGTTCCTTGCCCTCCAAAGTCAACTAAGTCCCAGGGGACTATGCATGGGGGCATCTCTTGAAATGTCCTGCAAATGTGAGTCACCAGTCTTCCTGTGAAGGGAGGTCTTGGAGATCCACTAATGGGACTTCAGCCAGTATCCAGACTATAAAGAGGAAAGCCTGCTCAAGCTTCAAAAAGGGAAGCCTGGTCTAGCAGGACCTGACTTTGTCCTCCAGTGGACGGAACTGGTAATTGAAAAGCCAAAAGGAGCCAGGGCTCCCTCCCTCTCCAAAACCTGAGTGACCCCTGAGGACCAGATCCTCAACTGACCTTGAGAAAACAAAAACTTTAGTTAATCTGGGCTGTATGGCCTTAAACATCTAAAAGGAAAAGTGTAACCAGAAATAAATAATCAGTAAGGCCTAGAAATTATACTTCAGGTATAAAACTTGAGATCTTAGTAAAAAGACAAAAAGTAAAAAAAAAAAAAAAGGCACTGTTGTTTTGCCCGTCTTCAATTCTTACTGGCAAGTGAAATCTACCCTGTGGCTGCCACTGCTTTTGCCATCCTCCAAAGACACGAGACACAGCTTTTCAACTTTCCAATATGGACTGAAGACTCATGTCTCTCTAAGAATCCTCTAAACCTTCAGTGCCAGATGGGGACTGCTGAGACATCCAGCTTGTGGACTGAGCAGCTACTGGGGTTTGAACCTCTTCAGAGAATAGACTGCCATTGTTGGACTACCCAGGCTGTATCATGGAGGCTAATACAGGAAGATCAAGACAGGACTCGATGCTTACTGAACCTCATTTGGTGACCACGAGAAGGGAAGACCCCAGTGTGGAGCACAAGGGCAGGATTGATGGTTGTTTGGGCTTNAAAAAAAAAAAAAAAAAAAAAAAAAAAAAAAAAAAAAAAAGATAAAAAGTAATAAATAAATAAATAAATAAATAATTATAAAAAGAGCACAGTTGTTTTGCCTGTCTTACTGGCAAGTGCAGCTACCCTGTGGCTGCCACTGCTTTTGCCATCCTTCAAAGAATACATAAGACACAGCTTTTCGCGGGTGTGGTTGCACACACCTTTAATCCTAGCACTTGGGAGGCAGAGGCAGGCAGATCTTTGTGAGTTCAAGGCCAGCCTGGTCTACAATGTGAGTTCCAGGACAGCTGGGGCTACAGGGAGACCCTGTCTCGAAAAGACCAAAAAAAAAAAAGATACAGCTTTTCAACCTTCAAATATGGTATGAAGACTCATGTCTCTCCAAGAATCCTCTAAACCTTCAGTGCCAGATGGGGACTGCTGAGACATCCAACTTGTGGACTGAGCAACTACTGGGGTTTCAGCCTCTTCAGAGTATAGACTGCCATTGTTGGACTACCCAGGCTGTATCATGGAGGCCAGTACAGGAGGATCAAGACAGGACATGGTGCTTACTGAACCTCATTTGGTGACCATGGGAAGGGAAAACCCCAGTGTGGAACACAAGGACAGGATTGATGGCTGTTTGGGCTTGCCAAGGGGGAGCCTTCAAACACTTCCTTAAGGAAAACATGACATCTTTCAGCCTAATAAAGAAAAAGAAAAGAAAGCATAAGCTGAAGGTGCTAAAACATATGATGTCATAATCTTGATATATGTGTGGCATGCATATATGCATATTTGGGAGTGATAGGAACTGAAAGGAACAACAACAACAAAGACTCAGTCAACTGACTGAAACAGTAAACTTCTGCCCAAAACAGTAAACTTCTGCATCGAAAATTTTTAAAAAGACTGAGAAAAAGATGAAAGACATGTATGGCAGAATGCATGAGCTCTGGTGGGGCGGGGGGCCAAGAAGGGGAAATGGGTCTAAATTTGAATAAGAAATGTTCTATGAAATGCACAAAACTTCAATTAAAAAATTGGCTTTAAAATAAAATAAATTATTTAGAGCAGTCATTATGGTTAGATGTGGTTTCAATCTGCAGAGTAATTTTCCAAATATTTTCTTAATCTTCCCAACAACCTCGGGAACCGCTCAGAACTGACACTATCACTCTAATTTACAGAGGGATCGGGCAAGCTTCTGATAATGCTTCTGCAAATTCACATAGCACTTTGGGGCAGATCCAGCATTTAATCTGATTTTCTGCCACCCAGTGTGCACCTTCCACAACTGAAGGAGCAAATAAGAGCTCTGGGGCTCTATTCAACCCAGAATAACTGTTTAATCAGTAACTTGCCTGCTCTCTTTTATAGCTCTCCAAGTCCATTTGCAGGTGTAATAGAGATCGACTTACAAAACCTCACCATTTTATTGATAAGGAAACTGAGGCTGAACCAGAGGGAGGGACCTGTCCAAGGTCTCAAAGATAGGAAAGTGGGTAAAGCAGAAGCCAGGGCAAGAGCCAATCTCTTCCAGCCCTGGGGCAGGGTTTCAGGCTTGTGTGTGCTAGGCCCAGAGCCAGAGGAAAGTAACAGAGAGCCCCACCCACCCCCGCTCTGTTACCCCACCCCATACCTAATCTCTACACAGCAGAGCCAACAGAAGAGAAAATACGTCTGTGCCTGCCTCTGCTTCTCTTCCTTAAAAGTAAACATATCAGCAGGTGCACACACAAAACTGTGCCGTGCAGCCAGGTGCTTGCTTACTACAGAGGCCAAATAACTATGGTGACCTCTTCCTACCCACCAGTTCCAGTTGGGTGCTGGCCAGAGTGGCCAGAAACACAACATGGCTCTAGGGCACTGAGACAAAAGAGTATGGGATGAATTCCAGGAAGAAGGATGGAATGGAAGGGCTTGAAGTGCACAACTCCGTACACACACCCTGGTCGGGTGAAAGGGCAAAGCTCCTGCTTTGGTGGCAGGGATAACATCAGATTACAGCCATTCCACTCAGCTTCCTGGAGGGAGGGGGAGACAGGTCCGGAAACCTAGTAGGGAAGGAAGAATATAGAAACCAGGAACTCTGGAAGAAATATCTCTCTCTCTCTCTCTCTCTCTCTCTCTCTCTCTCTCTCTCTCTGTCTTCCTTGTTTTTTATTTATTTATTTTTTTGGGGTCTTTTCGAGACAGGGTCTCCCTGTAGCCCCAGCTGTCCTGGAACTCATTCCGTAGACCAGGCTGTCCTTGAACTCACAAAGATCCGCCTGCCTCTGCCTCCCAAGTGCTAGGATTAAAGGTGTGCGCCACCACGCCCGGCATTGTCTTCCTTGTTTTTGCTTTCTCTTTTTTCCTGTGTGTACGTAGTGCATATGTCAGTACACATGTGCACACAGGTGTACCTGCAATGGTTGCACGTTGCACGTGTACATGTGTGCATGTGAAGGTCAGAAGTCAATACAGGGTGTCTCCCTTAGTCCCTTTCCACCTTTTTTTTTTTGGGGGGGGGGTCCTTTTTGAGTCAGGGCCTCCCTGTAGCCCTAAGCTGTCCTGGAACTCACTATGTAGATCAGGCTGGCCTTGAACTCAGAGATCCTCCTGCCTCTGCCTCCTGAGTGCTGGGATTAGAGGCGTGCACCACCATGCCCAGCTCTCCACCGAGTTTTTTAAGACCAGATCTCTTACTAACCCTGACCCTTACTGAGTCTACTCTACTGGTCACCCAGTGAGCTCCACTGACTGGTCTAGCTCCTTCCTACCCAGCTGCCATCCCCAGCTTTTAACGTGGGTGCTAAGAATTCGAACCAGATCCTCCTGTTTCTGTAGCAGACACTTTTTATTTATTTTTTATTGTTATTAAACTTTTTCCATACATCATACATCTTTTCTCAATCAAATTTAGAGTCACTTCCCTTTCCATGCCCCCCACCCCACCTGAGTTCCTGCACTCTGCCATACATGTCTTGCATCTTTTTCTGAGTCTTTCCAGAGTTTTTTTCTCCAGTTCTTTTGTTGTTGTTATTCTCTCTAACTTGTATTACTTCAATATATATACATAATTATATATATATATATATATATATACATACATACACATACCACCTGAATTGGAGGATTTTCTTTTTTCTTTTTTCTTTTTTTTTTGCTAAAAGATGTTCCAGACCCAGCAGACACTTTTACCAACTCAACTGGACCATCCCCAGAATTCACATTTTCTGTTGATTTAAGGACATTGGTGCAAGTGGTATTTGAAGACCAGTGTTTGTCAAAACAAACAACAAATTAAAATTAAAAACCTTATTTGCAAGAGGCAAAAAAAAAAAAAGGTGTATTTTATTTTCTCTACAAACTCTCCAAGGTCTCCAGCATCTCTCTCTGGGACCAGTAAGTCCAAAGCAAGAACTTGTCATTGTTAGCTCTGAGCTGTTCCTTATTAGAGAGAAGCAACTAGTAAGTGACTCCACACTTATAAATAGCAAAAATACTATTAACTGTGGTCAGGAGATCACCACTGAGAGAACAGACAGGAAACATCCTTATCAGGGTGTTTACACGATGCCGATCCACAAAGCATCCCCAGTAACACCAGAGAGGAAACAGCAACAGCAGGACTGAACACAGACAACCACACAATGGCCCTGTACCACAGAGCTGCTGCCCTGCAAACCCAGACTTTATCTAGACCCAAACATAACCTATCAGGACTGCCTTCATTTGCATGGCAGAAGTTGCACAATGGGAATCCTAACCAAAAAAGAGACTAGTTTTCAAATAAAAGCCACCAACCCCACCGCCGCCTTCTGGTACTGTCCTTACCCCCTTGCTCCCTGGCAATGTGCTTGGTAAATTAAACTTGCCTTTTCTACTCTATCTAACATGGATGAATTTTGTTCATTGCCTTTCAATTCCCCACCACACTATCCAAACTCCAAACAAGATTCCAACCAAAGCATATAGGGAAAAACAAACACCTTCACTCCAGACTTATTTTTTACAAGTTGAGTGTGACCCACTGGTAAAGACGGGATGATCATGGAAATCTGAGGAGATCACTCAGAATTCCGGGGAGGGACTGTGAAGGGCAGTCACATGGTGAGTGGAAACCGGCTTTTGCTGCTGGAGACCAAGGTCAAGGGGCAGAGGTGATGTCATCTGCTAAGGACACAGGTGTGTGGCTCCGACCTTAGACTAGGACAAGGGTGGCTGGATGTATGAGGCATTGCCAACTGTCACTGATATGTGGCAGACACTCCTGACTTATAAGACCAGTGACTCAGTGTGTCCACCCACCAGGTAGGACGGATTTCAATCCCATGACATCACTACCTCAGGGGGCGTGAGAACAGTAAGATATCCTGTGACCGTTCAAGTAGGAACAGAAAGTACAGCCTGAGCATTGGTGATAGCTCGGCAAGGAGAGAAGGCATTCTTCTGCATTATGAAGATATCTACCCACTCCAAGAGAACGACCCAGCCAGCATACCCTTGCCAGCCAGCTCTAGTTACATCCTGGCCAGAGTCCCCACAAATGCCACACAGCCAGAGGCCCCCTCAGACAAGAACCAAGAATGACCCCAAAATGGAACCCTCTGTTTGTCATCTGGACAGGCAGGGCTGAGCAATGGGGACATGGGCAGCACTGAGTTAGCCAACAGAGGTCGTGACCTCTTGGTCACGTGGTTGATTACTGGCATATCTCGTTTTATTGCACTCCATTTTATTGTATGTCAAAGATATCATGTTATTTATAAATTGAAGGTAAAGCACTCAGTGGGCAGCATTTTACAGCAGCTCAGATGATCATTAGCATTTTTTAGCAAGAGTGTATTCTTTTCTTAAAATTGTTTTTAAAAAATGTTTTTTATGTATGAGTGTTTTGCCTGCCTGTATGTATACCTACCCATGTATGCAATGTCTGCAGAAACCAGAAGGGGGCATTGGTCAGAGCCTCTGGGACTACTTACAGATAGATGGTTGTTAGGTGCCACGTGGATGTAGGGAATCAACACTGCCCCTGCCCCAGGGTGCTCTGCCAGAGCAGACAGTGTTCTTAACCACTGAGCCATCTCTCTAGCCCCCCAAGAGTAAATTCTTTTTTTTTTTAATTTTTTATTTATTGCTGTATGCGTATGAATGCACTGTCTGCATGTAGGTCCGTGCACCCGTGTCGTGCAATACCACAGAGGTCAGAAGAGGGTGTCGGATTCCCCTGGAACTGGAGTTCTCCTGGAATTGGAGTTTCAGATGGTTCTCGGCCGCCATGTGGGTGCTGGGGATCGAACCCTGGTCCTCTGAAAAAGCGGTCGGCACTCTTAACCACTAGGCCATCTCTCCAGCCCAGTAAATTCTTTTTTGAGACAGGTTCTCCTTGTAGCTCCAGCTGGCCTGGAATTCACTAAGTAGACCAGGCTGGCCTTAAACTCAAAGAGATCTGCCTGCCTCTGCCTCCCAAGTGCTGGGATTAAAGGCATGTACCACCACACCCAGCTAAATTCTTAATTAATTAAGTTAGGTGATGGGGTTTTTTTTGGTTTGGTTGGGTTTTTTAATTTTTTATTTATTTTTGTACGTGTATGAATGTACTGTCTGCATGTAGGTTTGTGCACCGTGTCGTGCAATGCTGCGGAGGTAAGAAGAGGGTGTTGGATTCCCCTGGAACTGGAGTTCTCCTGGAATTGGAGTTGCAGTTGGTTCTTAGCCGCCATGTGGGTGCTGGGGATCGAACCTGGGTCCTCTGCAAGAGCAGTCGGTGCTCTTAACCGCTAGGTTATCTCACCAGCCCCAGTTTGGTTGTTTTTATTTATATAGAGCTACTGAACATTCAACAGAATACCATATAGAGATCACTCAACATAATACAGTACAGAGAACACTGAACAGAAGATGGTGCAGGTATATATATACTGGGAAACCAAGAAATCTGAGAATTTTGGTTTTTGCAGGGGTCTGAAGCAAACCTACAAAATTTCTGAGGCATTCCTACATAAAAGATACTGTCCCCTGGGAGCAGGGACCTTACCCAACCAGCCACCACTGCAGTCCAAGCTCTAATCCAGAAAGGACCTTTGGTTGTTCACTAAGGGACACACGAGAAGGGAAAAGAAAGTCCACGCGGTCACCAACCACATAACTTGATCAATTGAAAAGCCAGACCAAGTAGCCCAGATATCCAAGATTCAGATGGTAAAAAATGAACTAGAACAAACACAGTGTTTGTTTAGCAGCCTCTGGACCCCAGACCCCCGTCTCCAGACCCTGGTGTATTGGTCACATCGGGGTTTGGATATGGAAAGTTTTGTTTTGGTTTGGTATTTTGGTCTTTTCAAGACAGGGTCCCCCTGTAGCCCCAGCTGTCCTGGAACTTGCTATGTAGACCAGGCTAGCCTTGAACTTACAGAGATCCTGCCTGCCTCTGCCTCCCCAGTGCTGGGATTAAAGGTGTGCTTCAGCATGATTTGGAAAGTTTTTTTTTTTTTTTTTTTTTTTTTNAGTTTGTTTTGTTTGGTATTTTCTGGTTCTTTCAAGGACAGGTCCCCCTGTAGCCCCCAGCTGTCCCTGGAACTGCTATGTAGACAGGCTAGCCTTGAACTTACAGAGCTCCTGCTCGCCTGCTCCCCAGTGCTGGATAAAGGTGAATGCTGTCAGCATGATTTGGAAAGTTTTTTTTTCTTTTTTCTTTTTTTTTTTTTTTGTCTTTTTGAGACAGGGTCTCCCTGTAGCCCCAGCTGACCTGGAACTCACTCTGCAGATCAGGCTGACCTTGAACTCACAGAGATCCACCTGCTTCTGCCTCCTGAGCCCTACGATTAAAGGCGTGGGCCGCCACGGGATGTTTTTAGCAAGTGTCTGCGTCACTTGTAGGAAGCTGAGACTAGAGAAACCCCACCTACCCTTTCCAGTTTCCAGGCAGCCTGGGCTCACCCACTTCTCATCACCAGGACAGGAGGCAGCCAGGTAGGCTGCCAGCCCGAGCCAGACTATTTTAAGCCACCACCTGGAGTGCAAGGTACCTGTGATGTGGGGTGGGCCTTTTGGACTCTGTTCTTCCTTTCTCAGCCAGCCTCAGGCTGGGCCAGATGGTGGGGGGCAGGGGGGCCTCTCCAAACCCTTCACCACTTTGCCACCCAGCCCTCCCGTCTTTGCTGACTCTGTTACTATCCTATCAGATACAGCTGCTGGGAAATGGGCGGATACAGAATTCCTACAGATGTGTAAACTGCAGGCCATTAGAACAGAAAGCCAACTAAAGCCAGCAGCTCCTTGAAGGAAGTAAACCAAAAGTCTCCATGCCTGAACAGATCACAAGGGAAAGTCCCCAGGGACCTGGCTCTCCACGACACACAGAAACACGGCTCTCTGCCAGGGAGCAGCTGGATCCTCCTGGTCTATAACCTGTGCTATATGTCCCTTACTCCAGTAAAGCCCAGGGTTACTGCCATCATAGCCTGGAGACAGAAGCCATACATCCCAGCCACAAGACACCCTCTCCTTAGAAGACAAAGAAAGAACACATTGTGGGGCTGGCTGCCTGACCCAAATCTTTTTTTCCTTTTTTGTGGGGTAGAGTGGGTTGTGACCTAGATAGGGACTAGATCAAGCCCCCTGGGCCCCGGGGCAAATACTTCTCACTGGGCCTCAGTCTGCCTCTCTTAAAACTGGGCTAATGACCCCTTAGAGAATATAATTAGCTAATTCCTGCTAATGACAGGGGCCTCCCTGCTGTATCCCTTTGATTTTGACTTAGCCACCCACCCTCGAAGCCCTGGCAAGTCTCCGCCCCCCCCCCAACACACACACACTATCCCCTGGTACACAGGAAGTTGGACCATGGCCAGCCCAATATACCTGTCTGAGCCACAGCACCATCAAGGCGTCCTCTGCCCCTGCTCTCCCCATCCTCAGACCCCAGGCTTATCACTTGACTGTGACTGGGGGGGGGTGGGGGGGCAGTCCNCACTGCTCTTTTTTTTTTTAATTATGACACCTGGCCAACACTGGGGAGGCCAGAGAGTTGTCTTCTAAACCCTGTATGCACACCATGTCATGTACAAACACACACACATACACATACACACACACAATAAATAGATGAGAACAAATTTAGCCTTGCCTGGCCTAGAACTTGCTTTGTAGACCAGACTGGTTTCAAACTCATAGCAATCCACCTGCTTCTGCCTCCCAAGTTCTGGGGTTAAAAGCATATACCACCACACCTGTGACGGTGGAAAAGGTTGTGTTGTGTTTTATTTATTTATTTATTTATTTTATTATTTTTTTTTTTTGTCTTTTTGAGACAGGGTCTCCCTGTAGCCCCAGCTGTCCTGGAACTCGCCTTGTAGACCAGGCTGGCCTTGAACTCACAAAGATCCGCCTGTCTCTGCCTCCCAAGTGCTAGGATTAAAGGCGTGCGCCACCACGCCCGGCTAGTCCTACTGCCTTTTTAAACCACGCCTACCCTCCTTCTAGCCCCCATTCTCAGTCCCATAACCGCTAATCTATTTCAGTCCCAATAATGGATCATTTTTTTAAATGTTATCTAAGATGGACATGATGGTGTGTGCCTTTGATCCCAGCACTTGGAAGACAAAAGCAGGTTGATCTCTGTGAGAGTGAGGCCAGCCTGGTCTACACAACTAGTTTCAGGCTGGCTGTGTCTACAGGGAGACCCTGTCTCAAAAAAAAAAAAACCAGGCATGGTGACATATGCCTTTTATCCCAGCACTGAGGAGGCAGAGGCAGGCCTGTTCTACATAGTAAGTTTCAGGCCAGCTGGGGCTTACAGGGAGACACTGTCTCAAAAACACCAAGAAACAACAACAACAAAAGTTATCTAAATACACATGTAGGTTTTAGGGGCTATTGGCATTCTCACTATACAAAGTTCTTTGGAGAATCATTCAAGGGAATGTTACTCTTTTCTATGATTAAAGAATGCCCCACAATGTGTACTTACCATAATATGTTTCTCCCTTAAGAACCGGAGGATTTATGGAAGCTATGAAAAACTCCTAAACCTCTATGAATCGACAGATCTGAGACATCTTTTCTGAGCTGGGCGTGCTGCCACCTTTAATCTCAGCCCTGGAGGCAAAGGCAGGCAAACTTCTGGGAGTTCAAGGCCAGCCTGATCTACATATTGAGGACTACAAGTTCCAGGACAGCTGGGGTTGCAGGGAGACCCTGTCTCAGAGAGAGAGAGAGAGAGAGAGAGAGAGAGAGAGAGAGAGAGAGAGAGAGAGAGAGAGAGAGAGAGAGAGATCTTTTCTGTGACTCCCAGACCCCTAACTAAGCTGTTGAGGCAAAAAGATCGAACACACAAACAGGAAAACCCCCACCTTTGACTCTTATAACCACAAACCAGAATCTCAGTTGGTGAAAGTAGTAAGATAAGAGAGAGGGAGGGACTGCAGGGCTCAACCTTTGGAGCCCCATTCTCAGAACAGGTCAGATCTGAGGAGCTTCTCACCTCCCATCCCCCCACAGTCATCCTTTCAGGACGAAACAGTGTTCTCATTGAGTATCAGCAAGTTCTTCCTCTAAGTGTGATCAGCTTCAAAAAGACCTCCGCACCAATTAGCACCCCAACGGAATGTCTAATGTCTCCTGCTCAGGGCAGTGCAGGAAATACTCCAATGGGTGTTCAGGTGCTTTCTCACTCTGCTTTCTCTAGCTAACCATGCTTAATTCCTCCAATTGGTCACGCAAAATGTTTTCTAAACTTCGGGTCACCTGGGAACCTCACCATATCCCCATGAACGTGATCTAAATTCAACAGCATAACACACAAGAGGTGGGACCGGGTGGGTTCCTAGGAGCTTCCTGGGGTCAGTTATTGCCCTAATCATCCAGTAATGCATTCAAGAAGCACACTCAAGTAATCAAGAAGCACACTCAAGCAATCAAGAAGCACACTCAAGCAATCAAAGTAAAATAGAATGAATAACAGCTACTCGATGAAAGCTTATGTAGGAAGCCAAAATGGCTTTTTTGAAGAGTAGGTAATTGAGGAAGAAAAACTAAGACAGAAACAAAGACCAAATTTGTCTGGAATCGTCACTCATTCATATCGACAGAAGACTGGCTTTAGGTTTCACTGTGTGTCAGAATCTCCAGGTGTCCAGGTCAAGTCACTAATATAAAATGCAGGAGTGTTTGCACAGAACTTTTTTTTTTAATTTTTTTTTATTAATTTTATTTATTTCTGTATGTGTATGAATGTACTGCCTGCATGCAAGTCTGTGCACCCGTGTCGTGCAATGCCGCGGAGGTCAGAAGAGGGTCTCGGATTCCCCTGGAGCTGGAGTTCTCCTGGAATTGGAGTTTCAGACGGCTCTCGGCCGCCATGTGGGTGCTGGGGATCGAACCCGGGTCCTCTGTAAGAGCAGTCGGTGCTCTTAACCGCTAGGCCATCTCTCCAGCCCCGCACAGAACTTTTATACATCCTCCTGTACACGTCAAATTACCACTAGATTATAAATACAATTAAAAATATGTAAACTATTGGTATATTATATAATTCAGGAAATAAAGGTGAGAAACAAGACTGTACAGATCCATTTTCTTTTCAAGTATTTTCGATTTGTGGTCTACTAGATCCTTAAATGCAGAACAGACAGAGAGGGTTACAGATAAATTCCTGCCCTTTATAACCTAACAGATCTTTCCCAGGACAGAATTCTCCCAGGACAGATTTCCTTCCTCCCAGCCTCTTAATCTGATGGGAAGGATAGAGAGTGACTAGCACAGATCTATGATCCCAGCCAGGGATTAAGATATTTAATAAATGTTTGAATTAATTCGTAATAATCAAATCTTTGCTTGAAGAGTGAAATTATATTATGATTCTATTTGGGAGAGAACAGGCATACACATATCAATTAATATGCACATAAGCCAGGTGTGGTGGTGCACACCTTTAATCCTAGCACTCAGGAGGCAGAGGCAGGTGGATCTTTGTGAGTTCAAGGCTAGCCTGGTCTACAGAGTGAGTTCCAGGACAGCTGGGGCTACAGGGAGACCCTGTCTCGAAAAGACCAAAAAATAATAATAATAATAATAATAATATGCACATAGACACAGCATATGCACGGAAAACTTGAGGAATAATGAACATTAAACTCTGCAGGTCGACTTCCTATAACCATCATGGAGTGCCTTAGATGATCAACTTATAAACAAACAGCTTCGGAGCTTTAGGTCATGACCCACTAGACCCGTTTCTTTGGGCCTGTGGTGGGACACCATGGCAGCAGCAGGTGACAAAGCAACGCCATTCACCTCCTGGCAGGTACTGAAAGAGAGAAAAGAGACTGCTAGCCCCACATTCTCCTTTGAGGGACTGCCCCAGTGACCTAAAGACTTCCCACTAAGCCCAACCTCTAAAAGTTTCAACCACTTCCCAGGACAGTCACCCTGGGGACCAAGCCTTTTAGCCTATATCTTTTAAGGATATGGACAGTCCAAACTAGACCACTGTTTTCAGGATTAAAATCCTGATGACTTCACTTTCTAATCTGCACTTTTCAATATTGCTTGACTTACAATTTCCCCCTAACTCTTGTAATCACAAATAAAACCTTTTTTTGATATTTAAAAAAATTCTGACTACTTACCTACGGTGACCAAATTTTCTCTGAATATATATTTATTCATATAAATATATATTTTATATGGAGTGATCTTTTATTTAATTTTATTTATTTACTGTTTTGTGCATGGCTGTGTATATGTGATGCATGCATGTGCAGCTGTGCGTACATATGTGGACATCAGAATACAACTTGTGAGAGTTGGCCCTCTCCTTCCACCTTATTTCCATGTGCGCCAGCCTGGCCGGCCCTTGAACTTCCAGAAAAAAAGTCTCCTGTCTCCACTTCCCATCTCAAAGTAGGAATGCGGGGTTACAGACAGAAGCCTCCACATTCTTCCACATCCGGTTTTTTATGTGTTCCAAGGTTGGAACTCTGATCACCAGGCTTGCTCAGCAACTACTTTTACCTGCTGAGCCATCACCCTATCCTTAATAATTTTTTTTTTGGTCTTTTCGAGACAGGGTCTCCCTGTAGCCCCAGCTGTCCTGGAACTCACATTGTAGACCAGGCTGGCCTTGAACTCACAAAGATCCACCTGCCTCTGCCTCCCAAGTGCTAGGATTAAAGGCGTGCGCCACCACACCCGGCTCTTAATAATATATTTTTAAATATAGCTACATAAATATCTAGTAGAAGGAAGACTTACTTTAGATTAGGGGCAGCCACATGACAAGCCTGGCCTCCACTGAGATCGTTGTCAGCTGTGGATGTGGCAAGGTGGAACAGGCTCCCCGCCTCGCATAAAGGAGGGACATGGTTTCTGTTTCCATCTGAGAGTGGTATAGTCCAGGTGGACATGTTCTGTTTCGGCAACCTATCCAGAGGGCTATTCAGCTCCCTATGACTCATCATTAAGCCATCGGTGGTATCTGGTATCGGTCTTTCCCTCCCAGCTTGGTGTTGTCTATAGAAGCCAAGAGCCAAATGTTCCAAGTCCCAACTGAATTGTCACTAAGGAGGAAATGGCACAGGACCCCAGGAGGAAATGAGAGGCAGCCCAGAGGTCACCACCCAAAGGAACCCTCTGAGGCATAGCTGCTCAAGCATTCACAAACTTACCAGACCCTATGACTCCCAACCCCCAGCCTCCCATAGTGCCCAGCAGACAGGAAACTGCTATGCCTTGGCCAGAAGACAACAGTTTGTACTGACAACACACCACATGCATGGAATGAGGAATGGAAGGGGGCACAAGAAATGGAACCAATCTAATTTGTCAGATTGAGATGGGTAAACTGATCTTCAATTTAAAACCAGGATGTACATATTAAATTCATGTATATATTAACTATGTACATATTTAATGAAGCTACATTTTGTTGAAAGCCTTACTGAAGGCACATCTGATCTGCTCTGAGTCTCCCAGCTAAGTCAGTTCATCAAAAGGAAAACCAGACAAGTTTGGAGAGAGATGACTTGGGTGCACTCCCGTCGGCGCCTGGTGATCACTACTTCTTTCTTTATTTGCTCACAACTCCCTAATGATGTGTTCTGGGACTTGCTGGGGATATGCGGCAATAACCACTGTCTTTGGAATACAATTTTATAATAGCATTGTGGTTAAGTTCATGGGCTTTGAAGTCACATAGATCAAGGGTTGAAATCTGCCTTTGGGCAGTTTACACAAGCAAGGTCTTTGAGCCTCAGTTTTCACCTGTAAACTAGGCTTTTTTTTTTTTATTCCATGTCAATGCTGTGGGAGAAGCTCACACATTTAGAAAAGTGTAAAAAGGGCTCTTGTATTCTCCACCTTTTCTCCATTAACTGTCATATCTATTACCCAGTGGCATCATTGGTGGGTACCACAGAGAGACAAAGAGATTGAGATTTTTGACCGATTAGGTAACAATCACAAAGATTCCAGAGAAAACCTGATGTATCACTAAGCCCAAACAGAAAGGACAAAGACAGGATAAGCAACTTAGACAGAATTTTAGTATAGATTTCCTTCTAAAAAAGTTGCTGACAGGGGCTGGAGAGATGGCTCAGTAATTAAGAGCACCAAGTGTTCTTGCAGAGGGTCCAGGTTCAATTCCCAGCACCCACATGGCGGCTAAGAACCATCTTTAAGCCAGGCATGGTGGTACATGCTGTTAATCCTAGCACTCGGGAGGCAGAGGCAGGCAAATCTCTGTGACTTCAAGGCCAGCCTGGTCTACAGAGTGAGATCTAGGTCTGCTGGGGTTATAGAAAGACCCTCTCTCAAAAAAAAAACAAACAAACAAAAAGTTGCTGACAAGGACTAGGGATTGCTCAGACAGACCAGTAAATAGTAGCCTTATAGATACGAAGCCCTGGGTTTCAACTTCAGCACCACAAAACTACTAACAAATAGAAATGATGAATAATTAAGTAAAAATTATACCTATAATGAACAGGTACAGATTTTTATCATTATTCCCTAAACAACCAGCATAAGAACTATCTACATGGCATTGACATTGTATTAGATAAGTAATCCAGAGATAACTTAAAGTGTACAGAGGATGTGTATGTGTTATATGCAAATAATCATACACCAAAAACCAAGAAGGAACAGCACATGTATACCATGCAGCCCAGGTGTAGCAGGCTATACCATGTCAGCTTATATAAGTAGACTGGAATGTTTGCACACTGACCAGACCACCTAATGACAAAGTTCTAAGAAAGCAACCATACCCTAAAGCAACACGGTTGTATAATGCCATATTACCTTAGGAACTTGAGCATATCAGATGCTGTTATCCATGAGGGGTGCTAGAAGCAACTGGCCTGGGATACAGAAGGACACCGTGCTAACTTCTGAGAGGGCAATGTACCATGCGTGCTTCTAAGTGCTAGCAGTGATCGTACACCACCGGGAGCCACATCTTTGAGAACTGGGCTCCTGGAATCCTTGTCACATTTCCCTTCCCATTCCAAAAGACACTTTGTGCCTTAGGAGAGAAAAAGCCAACACCCTGGGCAGAGTGGAACAGACACCAGAGGAACTCCAGGACCACAGCATTCTGAGGAAAGAGCCACTGTCCACAGTGGTCAGGAGAGGGAAGGGAACAACACTGCTTCTCCTTCTGTACCCATCGACAACAAACATGACATCTTATCCAGGAAGTCACTGACCAGACCCAACTTTTAACAGCTCCCACTGGTAGCAGGACACTTGGGCTTCTGGCCACAGAAGCAGCTCTCAAGGCTTTCCAGATTGCTAAACACAGTTGGCCATCTACAGAAGTTTCCAGGTCTTGAAAGAGGTTTCAGGTCCACTGGAGAAAACAGTCTGTCCTCCACTCCCAGCACCACTTGCTCACCACCTGCACAGAGCTCCCTGACTCTCGTTGTTCACTGTAGTCCCCTGTCGTTCATCTAGTACCCAGTGCTTAGAATAAAGAATGGGTTCTGCAGGGCGTGGTGGCACATGCCTTTTATCCTAGCATGCTGGAGGTAGAGGCAGGTAGAGGAAGGCGGATCTCTGTGAGTTCAAGGCCAGCCTGGTCTACAGAGCAAGCTCCAGGCCAGCTGGGACTAAAGGGAGACCCTGTCTCAAAAGTACCAAAAAAAAAGGGGGGGGGGTTCTGCTGGTGCATTTTCTGCTGGGTGGGAAGGGAAGGGTTAGGAGAGTAAGAGGGGAGTCTGGGTCACTCATTTCCTCATCATAGAAGCTGGGGACAGAGAGGGAAGTGAAAACTGAAAGTACACAGGAAGAGAGTCTAGACCGCTGATTGCTGGGGCCAGGGCTCCCCAGCACTCCACTCTTGGGAGCATTGCTCCCATGTTCAGCCAGGCAGCCCAGCACTTCTATAAGGTCAGGATCCCACTTATAGTCAGGACTCTCAGTCTCTAAACTTGCCTCCCCGAACACATCTCCTTCCTGTTGATCTCAGGGCCTTTTCCAACGCAAAAGCTCTAATGTATGATCTGAACACTTCACTGTGACTTACAGAGCTTCCATACAAGGCACCCCTTTGAATCCTTTCAACAAACTTGGCACAGCATGCTATCCCATTTCACAGTCAGGTAGAGAGATTGGATAGCATCTCAGATCACCTGATTAGACAGTGGTGGCCCTGGGCCTTGGCTCCATGTTGACGGCCCCATCCCAAGTGCCTGTGGCCCAGTTCATCTGCCCTGGCACTTCCAGCCTAGGTCCCTTCTAGGTGCCCACTCTACGCTTGTCCAGAATTTCATAATTGTGACACCAAATGTTAGTAGCATGTGTACCATACTACACAGGTGGTCCTGAAGGCAGGGACTGTGGCTCGGATCCTTCTCAGTACCTGGCTAGGTCAGTGAGTATTTAGTAAATACTGTTATGTAAATGAGAGACTGAATGAATGGGTGAAGGTCTGACCAATTAACAGATGACTCTAAATACTCAGGGTTGCACAGCCTAACTCCCAGCCACTTGATTTTGACCAACAGCATCAGATTTCTGAAGCTATCTCTCTATAGCTAGGAGATACTAAGTCTAAGTAAATAAATCATTACTGATCATATACCCACCCACCTGTCAGGGTACCTTCACAGCCATCATCAGACAACAGGGACTTAACACTCAGTGAGACAGCCTTCCCACTTGTAATTAGTGGCCATAACAACCGGTATCTGCACACCTGCTCACACCTGGGCAGGGTATACACAATCCCAACAGGGTTCAAGAAACAAGGACAAAAGCAAGGCAGAGCCACTCCTACTTGATGGAGCAGGGACCAGCACAATCAGCCTTGGGAAGGAGGGAGTCAGATACAAGTTGCACCAAACAGGGAGGCAGGGATGGAAGCAGCCAAGGAACAAGGAACCCCAAAGCAATGGTGCCCCAGGGATGCAGCAGGACCTGAGCCAGACTCTCTGACAGAGTGCTAACCAGGGGGCAGCGGCCACACAGCCTGGTCACAGGGCAAGCCAAGGCCCATCTGTTTACAGACCCCCAACTGTAAACAAGCACTGCTGGAGCACACCAGGGAGGACCACCACAATCTGGAGTAGGAGAAATAAGTGCAGACTTCCTGGAGAAATGAAAGTGAGCTGCGGCAACTTCTTTGTGGACACACTGCCTCATGTCAAACTTTGTGCCTATCTGTATCCATGACTGTTGTTTTCCTAAAGGAACCAACCAGATCATATTTGTCTCTGAGAGCCTCCCTTGGGCAGTACCTGGCCCAGGAGTCATAAAGGGTTGGTTTTGCTAAACTCATCAAGAGAAATGACAGAGTAAGCCACATGGGAAAGGAAATGGGCAGAAAAGAAAATGTGGGTTTCATGGGGCGTGGTGGTGCACACCTTTAAACCTATCACTTGGGAGGCAGAGGCAGGCGGATCTTTGTGAGTTCAAGGCCAGCCTGGTCTACAGAGTGAGTTCCAAGACAGCTGGGACTACAGGGAGACCCGGTCTCGAAAAGACCAAAAAAAAAAAAAAAAAAAAAAAAGAGGTAAGCAAAGCCACACTGGGGGAGGAGGTTTGTGCTCACCGCCCCCAGAGGTGGCACAGAGAGGAGGCAGAGCTGACACCAGAAGACTGACTTTCCACATCAGCAACAGTCCCAGACAGGGCAGACAGGGAAAACTTGAAGGAAGAGGAGAAAAACAGCCCCCCAATCCAAACACCAAACAGCGGGCTATCAGCAGAGGAGGCAGGAGCCCCCAGCAGGCAATCACTAAGGACTCACAAACACCCCAATTACAGAACGGAAGAGAAAGGGGCAGCAGGTGAGAATGCATCTCACAGCAGGGCAGAAGTGCAGGCTGCAGCGGCTTCTGCCAAAGGGGTTGGGGGAGTAGAGACATTGATATCTGGGATCCATGGTTGTTATGTGGTGGGGGCACCCACAAGCGCTCCCAAATCTGGTCTTCTGCAAGACCCTGGTCTCCTTAAGTCAGTCTACATGAAAATCTGGGGGCACTGGGAGCCAGGCCCCAGCAAACCTCTCTTACAGCCTCTCGACTTTCAGGAAATCTATGGTCTCTCTGGACAGAGAGCAGAACCGGCTGCTAGTCTCACTGAGCACTGTCACTCAGATGTGTCCTCCAATACAAGGACTTAAGGACCTCCCCGACTCTGTAAAGTGTAATTGCTTCTGAGCCCTTTCAAGGGACTTCTCGTTCAGCTACCCATTTCAGTATCTCCCAGAAGGCTCAGAACACTGGCTCCTACACCGCTGCCCAGTCACCTTCCCAAGGGCCTCCCTCCATCCCCTTTTGGAGAAGCCCAGGCCAAACCAAGCCTAAAGACCCTCAGCTCCACGTTCTTTGTAGCCAAAGCCCTGCTCTCTGGTCTCCTTACACAGGTTCCAAAGCGCCTTTTTAATTTTTTATTTATTTGTTATGTGTATATATGCGAGTGTGGAGACCTAAAGGCAACCTGTAGGAGTTGATTCTCGCCTTTCACCTTGTAGTCCCAGGGATCGAACTCAGGTCCTCAGGCTTGGCAGCAGTTGCCTTCACTCATGGAGCCATCTCACCCGCCCCCAAAGCGCTTTTTGACCAGTTAGAAAACAAGTTTCTGCAGAGGCCAAGGACACACAGGTCTTTCTGCTGCCCAGATCACCCCACTCGGAGCTTAACAACTCGAGGTCATGGGGGCTCCCCATGGAGGTCCTCAGCTAAAGCCAGAGAAGGAACCGAGAGGCAGGAAGCGGGAGGATCGCCCCCAGGTCCCCGGGCGTCCCGCCTCCTCGGTAGCCAGCGCCCCAGCTCGGGTACCGAGGTCCGGCCAGCCCCGCCCTGCCGCCGGCTCCAGAGACCCACCAAACAGGAAATTCCACCTGCGCCCCGCGCCAGCCACCAGCGGCCACAGAGCCCAGCGCGGCCGAAACGCAGCGCAGCGCAGCTTCCCGCGCGCGGCCGGCGGAGGCCCCGGCCCTGCCCACCTCCAGCCGGGAGCTGTACTTGAGTCCCGCGCCGAAGTCCTTCGAGCCCCCTCCAGCCTGGCGGGCCCGCTCGCTCCTCATGGTCTCGGCCGCACGATCGAGGGTCTCAGCAGCGTGCTTCCTGCGGGCAGCCTGCTCCCATGGCCCGCGGGGCGCGGGGGACACCGGGGATGCGGGGCGCGAGGTGCGGCGCGGGCCGAGTTCCGGGGCTGGCCCAGCGCGCCCGGCCCGCGGCGGTGGCTCTCGGTCGCATTCTTCCTGCCAGCGCAGGTAGTTTCAGGGTGGGGCCTCGGGCCAGCCCCGCCCCCGCCGGCCTGCCATCCGCAATCGCTGCACCTGTCCCAGGCTCCGCCACGCCTCCCGCCACGCCCTCCTGGAAGCCCCGCCCCTCGGCCAGTGCCGGAGAAGAAAACGAGGCCACCCACGGCAAGAACTCTTCCTCTCTCGGTGGCCCTTTCTCCTGGAACACAGCCCTTCGATGGCAACCATCTTTCTTCTGCCTCCCTGCAGCTTCGGGCTCCCTCTATCCATCTTTCCCGTGGGTACCTTTGCTACCTGCCTGTGTTAGCAGCCCTCCAAAACCAAACCCCCACCAGCGTGGCTCCCTGACCCAGCCTTCCCAAGACACAGAGCTCCCTCCTCTCAGGGGCGGTGGCAGCCTCTTTGCTGTCGTAGGCACCCTCAGTGGCCTGTGGCCAGCGAGCCCTGGGTAAGTCATCAGCGGCTTTCTCCAACCATTCCTGACAGCAGATAATGACCGATCCCTTCTCCAATCCTTTCTGACTTCTAGAAGCCACCTTTTCCTACTTTCGTCCTTCAAACTGCTCTTTTTTCTCTACATTTGCTTTAGTTTTTTTTTTTAATTTTATTTATTTATGTATATGTATGAATGTACTGTCTGCATGCAAGTCTGTGCACCCGTGTCGTGCAACGCCGCGGAGTTCAGAAGAGGGTCTCGGATTCCCCTGGAACTGGAGTTCTCCTGGGATTGGAGCTTCAGATGGTTCTCAGCCGCCATGTGGGTGCTGGGGATCGAACCCGGATCCTCGACCTCTGTAAGAGCGGTCGGCGCTCTTAACCGCTAGGCCATCTCTCCAGCCCCCTACATTTGCTTTAAAAGGGTTTTGTAGCCGGGCATCACGGTGCGCGCCTTTAATCCCAGCGGTCCGGAGGCAGAGGCAGGAGAATCTCTTGTAAGGTCTAGGCCACCCTGGCTACAGGGAAATTGTGTCTCAAAATGACAAAAAAAAAGTGTTGTTACATTTATTTACTTATTTATTTATTTATTTATTTATTTATTTATTTATTTATTTATTTGTTGTTCATTTATGTGTGCATGCACCGGTTCGCGCGTGTAGAAGTCAGAGAACAATTTACAGAAGTCTCTCTTTCCACCATGTGGGTCCTGGGAACGAACTCCTTAGGTGGTCAGTCTTGACAGAAAGAACCTTTAGCGGACGCCCCTACAGTTTCTTTCTTGACAACTCACCTTCAGATGAGGAAACTTGTTTTCCCGGCACAGCTGTCAGAGGCGCTCACTCTGCCTTAGCAATCGCCTGGGAATTTCTCCACCGGAATTGCACAGTAAGTCATCTAGAACTTCTAGTGCTAAACACCAGGAAACAAGAGGGAACTAAATGAAAACCCATGCATTGAAATCACTGGCCCCATGGGAATTTCTCCTGGACTTCTTCCCCTTCTTAAAATAATACAGTGACCTCTGGGGGTCCCGTGTCCAGCAGCCACATGGGCTGAGATCCCCTGTTATAAGTGATGGTGGCTTTGGGGATATTAAGTCACTGAGAGTTGACGGTTGTGTTATTGCCACAGACCTGTTGTGTCTTGATTGACAGATCACCTCCAACATGAGCCTTTTTTTTTTTTNAGCTGTCCTGGAACTTACTCTATAGACCAGGCTGGGCTTGAACTCACAAAGATCCTCCTGCCTCTGCCTCCCGAGTGCTAGGATTAAAGGCGTGCGCCACCACACCTGGCCTCTCCCTGGATTTTTCAGATGATTCTACCTGCTAGGAAAATCACATCTAGGTCCCTCAGACCCTTCAAGTTCTTCTCCAACTTTCCCATGTCCTCAGAGCTAAGGTAAAGAACCTGCTTAGGCTTCTGGGCACATGGGAAGATGGAACCATGCCTCATAGAATTAGCCCAAGTTTAAAATCATCAGAACTCAGGGCTGGAGAGATGGCTCAGTGGTTAAGAGTGCCAACTGCTCTTGCAGAGGACCTGGGTTTGATTCCCAGCACCCACAAGGCAGCTAAGAACCGTCTTTAACTCCAGTTCCAGGGAAATCCGACACCCTCTTCTGACCTCTGAGGCAATGCACAACATGGGTGCACCAACCTACATGCAGACAGTACATTCATACGCATAAAAAAATAATAATAAATGGGTAAAAAATTTTTGGTCTTTTCGAGACAGGGTCTCCCTGTAGCCCCAGCTGTCCTGGAACTCACTCTGTAGACCAGGCTGGCCTTGAACTCACAAAGATTTACCTGCCTCTGCCTCCCGAGTGCTAGGATTAAAGGTGTGCACCACCACACCCGGCTATGAGCCTTTCCCTTCCCAGTGAGCTAGGACTAGATCTGTTTTGCCTCTTTTATGGAATTAGTAACCTTTTCATTGCATGTCTGTGTCTTACTGAACTTTGAGCCCTCAAAGTCTAACACACTATATTGTGTCAATTTAGTGTACAGGGAGAGATATCTGCCACCATACATCATACAAAGCACTCTAAAACCAAATAGAAGATACTAAAAAATCATTTTCTACTTTGGTTTGCCAACAGCACAACACCTTTTAACTAGTGAGTGCCTGAAAGTAAGGCAGATCCAACAGAGCAAAGATGCGGTCCTCACTGTACTGAGCCTGCTGTTGTACTGAGAAACGACAGTTTGTCCCACAGGAGTTTGATCTTGTATCTCAAAAAGCTAAGTGAATGTCTTACCATGGAAGGCATCTATGTTTGTGGTTATTTTTATGCAATGCAATGCCTGGATTTGCCGCAAATCCAGGAGAAGAGACCCATGTCACTGTAATAAAGACCCCTTACATGCATACTTGTGGCATTCCTATGTGTATTCCTATGACAAGACAAAAAAACTATATGCTATCATCTTTTTTTTTTAATCTTTTTGCTATCATCTTCAACCCATTTGGTTTCATCTCTATAAAAGTGAGGTTAGGGGCTGGAGAGATGGCCTAGCGGTTAAGAGCGCCGACTGCTCTTACAGAGGACCCGGGTTCGATCCCCAGCACCCACATGGCGGCCGAGAGCCGTCTGAAACTCCAATTCCAGGAGAACTCCAGCTCCAGGGGAATCCGAGACCCTCTTCTGACCTCCGCGGCGTTGCA
>VZQC01014518.1:1156332-1184742 GCA_009823505.1 Rhizomys pruinosus
AATCGACACCTCTTCTGACCTCTGAGCAATGCACCGGCAAGATGAGCACCACATGGGGTGCCAAACCCCCAACCTACATCAGACAGTACATTAACGCATAAAAAAAAATAAAGCGCCGGGCCGTGGGGTTGTGTGTGGTGCTTGGCTCAACATCTTAATTACTCAGCATCGGGTAGGCAGAGGCAGGACCGATCTTATGTGTGGATGACTGTTGTGGTTCAAGGCCAGCCTGGTAATACAGAGTGAGAAGGAAAGCAAGTTCCAGCAGGACAGCTGGGCTACAGGGAGACCTAGTGGCTCCGAAAAAGAAAAGAACCCAAATAATAATAACAATAATAAGAAATTGTTAGAAAAAAACTGAAAGCAGGGTGTAGGGGGCGCATCGCCTTTTAATCCCAGCACTGTCAGGGAGGGCAGAGGCAGCGCGGACTTTGGCGGTCAGGGCCCAACGCAGCCAGCACGCTTAGAGTGTCTACAGAGTGAGTTCCCCAGACAGCTTGGCTTTACAGAGAGCCGTAAAGACCGTCCAAAAACAAAAAAAAAGAAAAAAAAACTTATGCAGAACCTCAATGACTGGTTCAGACGGTGTGAGAGACCAGGAGAGGCCACTCCAAGGAGGACAAGTCTAAGGAGCCAAGCCTAGGGTGCAAGTCAGATTTCAGAATGAGCATAATTAAGCAGGTGCATTCGTCAAGCGCGCCTCCTATCTGTGAATTGCCATTGATATTTCCTGAACAAGGAGAGTTGTCCTATTTGAAACCTAGTGAGTCGTGCCTTTACCCGCGGAAGCTGCTTTATGGGTAATAGTGCACCCAGTACAACATGTAAATATCCTTGTGGCAGCTCCGTGGTTCCTCACATCTACAGCTCCCTGCTCTACGACAACCTCCCATCTATCCGTAAGTCAGAAAGAGCCCTCGCTTCTGCTCTCCACACGACCTTTTCTTCGCTTCTCGGCACATCCGTGTGAGACCCAAGTCTCAGCAGGCAACATCGCGTCCGTCCGCATGTCCCGTGGCATCTCTCGCCCCAGGCACTAACCAACTCTCTCTCTTCCTTAGAGTGCCTAGTATATTTTTCTTTTTTCCCAGGTACATATAAGAGCCTGTCTCAAATCGCTGTTGTGAAACCAAAACCAAATGATGGCAAGTCCACAAATAGTGAGTATCAGTTACATTAAGCCCTTGCTCAGGCTGTTTGTTGGTTTCGAGTTTCTTCACTTACATTTAGGAGGCGCCAGAGGCAGGGGGATCTTGTTGTGAGTTCAAGCCAGCCTGTCCTACAGAGTGAGTACGCAGAAAGCTTGGGTACAATGGCGACCCTGTCTCGAGAAAGACCAAAAAAAAAAAAACCAATTTAGAAACAAATGCATACAGTAATTTTATGAGGATTAAGTCAGATGGGTTGAACTTAATTGCATATGGCTAAACTTCTGTCCTGCAAAGAGTATACTCAATACCTTGATGCCACACAGTGATCCCTGAGAAGGATCTTGGCAGGCATCTCTTCAGCCAAATTTGCAAGAAACGCATTTGTGCTCAGAAGACCACATGCACGCCTTCCATAGGCAAGATACTTATTTCACTCTATAAGATCAAAGAGAGAGCTCTAGGAACCTAAGACAGTATGAATCACTCCTTTTTTTTTCTTTTTCTTTTTTTTTTTTTTTTTGTCGTCTTTTCAAGACAGGGTCTCCCTGTAGCCCCAGCTGTCCTGCAACTCACTCTGTAGACCAGGCTGGCCTTGAACTCACAAAGATCCGCCTGCCTCTGCCTCCCAAGTGCTAGGATTAAAGGCTTGTGCCACCATGTCACTCCTTTTATAGCAGAATAGCATTCTGAGAACCATCTCTTTTATAGAACTTCAGATTGGCCATCTCAGTGTATGGTTCCATTATCTATTAGGCCAACCAATTCCAGAAGGAAACCTGACTTCAATAACCCACCCAAATGAAACAAACACAAATCACCAGTCTGTCAGTTCTATCTCTAAAATATGTTTGCAATCTATCTACTTCTTCTGCCACCCGGCATATTGCTGACCACCTCCATCTCCCTGAACTGCGCATCACTCCTGAAAGCTCTTCTTTATCCACTTTGCTCCCCTTCAGTCCATTTGTTTGCTGCTTTTGTGATCCTGTGGATCAAACTGTGTCCCTTGCATATAAGCAGGCACATCCTACCACTGGGTCACATCCCCATCCCAACTCCAATCCGTTTAAGATGAGAGTGAAAATGAAATGGATCCATTCTCTCCCTTCTCCCAGAGGCAGGGATTGCACCTGTCTGTTTCCCCAACACACACACAATGAGTCATTTTTAAGAGCTGAAATAGCCAGGTGTGGTGACGGCACACCTTTAATCCCAGGACTCCAGAGGCAGAGGCAGGCGGATCTCTGTGAGTTCAAGCCCAGCCTGGTCTACATAGAAAGCTCCAGGCCAGCTGGGACTAAAGGGAGACCCTGTCTCAAAAATGCCAAAAGAAAAAAAAAAAAGAGTTGAAATAATGGGCTGGAGAGATGAATCATCAGTTAAGACTGTTCTTGCAGAGACCAGGGTTCAGCTGCATGGTAGCTAACAACCGTCCATAACTCCAGTTCCAGAGGACCTGACATCTTCTTCTGACCTTCATGGGCATTGCATGACATGGGTGCACTTACATACATGCAGGTGCACTCATACACATAAAAAATTAAAATAAAATGCCGGGCATGGTGGCGCACGCCTTTAATCCTAGCACTTGGGAGGCAGAGGCAGGCGGATCTTTGTGAGTTCAAGGCCAGCCTGGTCTACAGAGTGAGTTCCAGGACAGCTGGGGCTACAGGGAGACCCTGTCTCAAAAAGACAAAAAAAAAATTAAAATAAATCTAAATGAATAAATGAAAATGTAAGTAAATGCTTCCCAGTTTCCTGTTATCACCTAACTTTTTATTATTAAATATACTGAGCCAGGTGTGGTGGGACAGGCCTTCAATGCCAGCACTTAGGAGGCAGAGCCAAGAGGATTTCTGTGAATTTAAGGCCAGCTGGTCTACATAGTGAGTTCTAGGCCAGCCAGGGCTACATAGTGAGAGATCTTGTCTCAAAACAATATATATATATATATATATGAGAGAGAGAGAGAGCGAGAGACAGAGAGAGAGAGAAAGCAGATGTCACAAAAATGGATATTTTATACACCCTACTGGCTAATTGTAAGGCAATCCTCTTGTGATGTCCAACTGAGAAAGGAAATGCAGGTTGCTGCCCTTATCTGTATCCTTGGGCTAGAAATGTTTTGGACTGGGGATGGTTTTGGGACAGGACTCAAAAATTTAACCCCAAGATCCTCTCACCTTTCTTGTATCCCTCACTGTCCCTAACAGGTGTTCGAGTTTCCACGTGCTGCATATTGGCACTCAAAAAGTTTCTCGGTCTACAGAGTGAGTTCCAGGACAGCCAGAGCTACAGGGAGACCCTGTCTCAAAAACACCAAAAAAAAAAAAAAAAAAATTGTTTTCAATTAAGGTTGGGCTCAAACTGTAGAACTTTGTCAACTTCACCCCAAAACAAAATCTCTCATCTCACAACCCTGAGAAAACAGGCCACTGGTTTTTTGTTTTGTTGTTTTGGGTTTTGTTTTGTTTTGTTTTGTTTTGTCTTTTTGAGACAGGGTCTCCCTGTAGCCCCATCTGTCCTGGAACTCACTAGGTAGACCAGGCTGGCCTTGAACTCACAGAGATCCACCTGCCTCTGCCTCTCAGTGCTGGGATTAAAGGCATGCACTACCATTCCCAGGTGTTTTCTTTTTTAAAAAGATTTATTTTATTATTTATTTGATGTCTGTGTGTCTCTATGTGTCCTCATCTATGCAGGAGCCCGTGGAGGCCAGAAGAGGATACTGGAATTCCCAGAGCTGGAATTACAGGCAGTTGTGAGCTGTTTGACATGGGTACTGGGACCCTAGTCCTCTGGAAGAGGAAGAAGTTCTCCTACCTGCTGAGCCATCCCTCCAGCCACCTCTTTTAAAAATTCAAACGGGGCTGGAGAGATGGCCTAATGGTTGAGAGTGCCGACTGCTCTTGCTGAGGACCTGGGTTCGATCCCCAGCACCCATATGGCGACTGAGAACCGTCTGTAACTCCAATTCCAGGAGAACTCCAGTTCCAGGGGAATCCGACACCCTCTTCTGACCTCCGCAACATTGCACGACACGGGTGCACAGACCTGCATGCAGACAGTACATTCATACACATAGAAAATAAATAAATAAAATTAAAAAAAATAAAAATAAAAAAATAAAAATTCAAATGTGCCAGCCATGGTGGTGCACACCTTTAATCCCAGCACTCGGGAGGCAGAGGCAAGTGGATCTCTGTGAGTTCAAGGCCAGCCTGGTCTACATAGTGAGTTCCAGGCCAGCTGGGGCTACAGGGAAACCCTATCTCAAAAAAGACAAAACAAAAAATAAAAAAATTCAAATGTATTTATGTATGTATCCATGGGAGGGGAGTCTTGTGCCACATGTGCCACATGTGCCACATGTGCCACAGCAGCTTGTATATAGAAGTTAGAAGACAGCCAGGCATGGTGGCGCATGCCTTTAATCCTTGCACTTGGGAGGCAGAGGCAGGCGGATCAGCCTGGTCTACAGAGCAAGTTCCAGGCTAGCAGGAGCTACAGGGAGACACGATCTCAAAAAGACCAAAAAAAAAAAAAAAAGACAATCTGCTGGAGTTGTTTGTCTCCCTCCACCCTGTGGACTCCAGGGTTCAAACTTAGGTCATGAAGATCGGCTACAAACACCTTTACCTGCTGAGACGTTGTGCAGACCCAAAGCTTTGCTTTGTTTTTGGAGGAAAATTGTTTTTGCAGAGTGATGTGGTGTTTTTAAAAGATTTAGGTTGATAAACTGGGTGTGGTGGCCCATGCCTTTAATCCTAGCACTCTGAAGGCAGAGGCAGGCAGATCTCTGTGAGTTCAAGGCCAGCCTGGACTACAGAGCGAGTTCCAGGACAGCTAGGGCTACTGGGAGACCCTGTCTTGAAAAGACAAAAATAAATAAATAAATAAATAAATAAATAAATAAATAAATAAATAAATAAATAAAAGATTTAGGTTGATTGGGAGGCAGACTAAGGCAGATTGGGAGGCAGACTAAGGCAGACTCATTGGAAGATTTCTAGAAAGTGATATTTCAACATCTGTTTAGTTACTGTTCTAGTTTGTGTTCCATTGCTGTGACAAAACACTCTGACCAACACCAACTTGGGGAGGAAAGGGTTTATTCAGCTTACATCTCCTGGGTCACAGTTCATCACTCAGGGAGCCCAAGGCAGGAACTCAGGACAGAAACCAGGAGTCAGGAACTGAGTCACTCCATGGAGAATGCTGAATTCTAGCTGGCTGCTCCTCTGGCTCATGCCCAGGCCGCCTCTTATACAGTAACACACAACCTGTCCAGGGTGACTACTCATTTGGTTGGGCCCTTCCACACGCTCGACCATCAAGGCAATAATCCACAGTTATGTTGCCACAGGCTCATCCAATGGAGCCATTCCCTATGAGCTTCTCTCAACCCAGTTGTCAAAGTTGACACTACAAGCTGATCCAGAACAGTTTCCCAATGGTAAATATATGCTACAAAGCAAAAATTGCTTGTCCTTCTTCATTAAGCTTTTTGCTTTTGGGGTGGTTGGTTTTTTTTGGTGGGGTTTGGGTCTTTTGAGACAGGGTCTCTCCTTTGTTCCCCAGCTGGCCTGGGAACTTCAACTATTGAGGACCAGGCTGGCCTTGAAGCTCACAGAGGATCTGCCTGCCTTGCTGCCTTCAGAGTGCTGGGATTAAAGGTGTTAGTCTGGCACTATGATAAAATACCTGAGCTATATCAACTTAAAAAGGGAGAAACTTTTATTTTACTTCAGATTCCAGTACAGTCCATGACTGTGTTGCCAGGGCCTGTGGGGGCTGGAGGATCATGATGGAATCGTGGAATGGGAGCTGCTCACCTCACAGCCAGAAAGATGTCCCCACAACTCCCCTCCAGGGCATGCCCCAGCGAGTGGAAAATTGTATGTTAAGCCCCATCTCAAAATTTCCACCACCTTGGGGATAGAGAGCTGGCTCAGAGGTTAAGAGCTCTGCCTGTTCTTGCAAAGGACCTGGATTCAATTCCCAGCACCCACAGGTAACTAGTTCCAGAGGCTCCAACACGTTCCTGTGGCCTCAGGGGCATTCTCTGGAAGAGCTCTTAACCACTGAGCTATCTCTCCAGCCCTTTGCCATTTCTTTAATATATTCTTTTTTTTTTTTTGTATGTGTATGAATGTACTGTCTGCATGTAGGTTTGTGCACCCGTGTCGTGCAATGCCGCGGAGATCAGAAGAGGGTGTCGGATTCTCTTGGAACTGGAGTTCTCCTGGAATTGGAGTTTCAGACGGTTCTCAGCCGCCATGTGGGTGCTGGGGATCGAACCCGGGTCCTCTGCAAGAGCAGTCGGTGCTCTTAACTGCTAGGCTATCTCTCCAGCCCCATTTCCTTAATATATTCTAATGTCACTTAGAGAATAGTGAGAAATTAGATCTGCATGCAGGTTTGTGCACCCGAGTGGTGCAATGCCTCGAACATGAGAAGAGGGCGTCGGATTCCCCTGGAACTGGAGCCAAAGACGGGTTTCAGCCGCCGTGTGGGTGCTGGGGATCTAACGAGGGTCCTGTGCAAGAGCAGTCGGCGCTCTTTTTTTTTTTTTGATGGTAATGGAGGATACACTTTATTGCCTGATGCGGGCCCTTTTATAGGTCACATCTCAGAGCCAATCCCAGAATCCAGTCTCATGCCCCGTATGGTGCTGTCCCACCTAGTGTCATGTGCCCGGGCCACAAGTTGGTCCCTCATGGGGTGGGGTCAGAGGTACCTCATAACTTCCACATTAAGCCCAGAGGGATGCTAGCTGAAAAACTAGCCCTCACTCGACTGGATCTTTCCACACTTCTCTACTACTTTCTTGCTACCAAGCCTGGCAAAGCACTTCTGTTCAAATGCATTGGATCTGTCCACTCCATCCCAGTGATACCCAGGCTAGATGTTCAATCTGTTGAGAGGAGTTTCTGTAGCAAGGCCTCAATTTCTGCTTCTTGCTCTTCTTGGCCTTCCTCTTCTTGAAGTTGGCCATAGGGTTCCCCTTTCTTTCTTGTTCTCTCAGCATCTGATCCAGATCTTCATCAGTGTAGTGGGCAGGAAGTTTCGAGCAGTTGGCGCTCTCAACCGCTAGGCCATCTCTCCAGCTCAAAGAAATCAGAGTCTTAATCTGGGCATAAGGTATGCTGTTCTCTGGTCACTGTTTCTTGGGCTTTTGGTTAGAAGCTAGGATATGGATTTATTTATTTATTCATTTACTTATTTAGGTACTGGAGATAAAGCCCAGGGCTATATTCACACCAGTTAAGAACTCTACCTCTGAGCCTGGTGTGGTGGCACACGTCTTTAATCCTAGCACTCGGGAAGCAGAGGCAGGCCAATCTTTGTGAGTTCAAGGCCAGCCTGGTCTACAGAGTGAGTTCCAGGACAGCTGGGGCTACAGGGAGACCCTGTCTCGAAAAGACTAAATAAATAAATAAATAAATAAATAAATAAATAAATAAAATAAAAAGGCTAGCTCTGTTAAAAAAAAAAAAAAAAGAAAAGAAAGAACTCTACCTCTGAGCTCCTCCCTGATCTCAGAAAGCTGGAATTTTTAGAAGAAATAAAATACCCAAAAAAAAAAAAAAGAATCCACCAGAGGGGGCGAAGTGCTGGACTACCACCGCTCCACCTCTCGGTTGGCAGCGCTCGGCCGGACACAGACCCCGTTAGACATGGCTCCCTCTGGGAGCGCCGCATGGCTCCCCGGCAAGCGCCGCCACCGGGCCCGCGGTCACAGCTCCATCCCGCCCCCCCCCCCGCCCTCTCCCCCCGCTGTCCCCGCGGGGCTGGCTTTGTTCTCCACGGCGGTGTTGGCCCGCAGCGCGGCGGGGCCTGACACCCTGGACGGCTGAAGCCAGCGCAGCTCAGGGTCGGCGCCAGAGCCGCTGCAGCTCATCCTGTCGGCTGGGGGAGAGCGGGCCCTTACCCAATTTTTTTTTTTTTAAGAAGACATATGATTAAAATCGAAGTGACGCTAGGGATGTAGGTTGCTCAGTGGTTAGAAGCACTGCCTGACATGCAAGAGCCTCGCGTTTCACAATAATTAAAAACCTAAAATGAGCCGGGCGTCGTGGTGGCGCACGCCTTTATATACCCTAGCCACTTGGGAGGCAGAGGCAGGGGATTTTGTGAGTTCAAGGCCAGCCTACGTATACGGGCATTCCAGGACAGATGGGGCTACGGGCGACCCGTTAAAAAAAAAAAAAAAAAAAAAAAAAGGACCCAAAACACCCCAGAAAAACAAAAACAAAACTGGGGGTGGAGAGATCGGTCCCTAGCGCGTTAGAGACCAAATGCTCTTGGACCGGGTCCGATCCCCAGCCACCCACATGGCGGCTGACATGGCGGCTGAGAATCGTCTTTATACTCCAGTTCCAGGGCATCGACACCCTCTTCCTGACCTCCAGCGGATCGCACGACATGGGTGCACTGACCTACATGAAGACAGTACATCATAAAACATACAAATTTAAAAAAGAAAAAAAAAAAACAAAACTAAGCGATGTGAGGAGTCTCTGTGTAGGCAGATTCTTTCAGACACATACACGACATTAAAATCTAATAAACTCAATAGTACTGCTTCTAGAATTATAATTGGATGGTATCATTAGGAACAAAATGGGTATTTTATTTCTTCTAAAAATTCCAGCTTTCTGAGATCAGGGAGGAGCTCAGAGGTAGAGTTCTTTCTTTTCTTTTTTTTTTTTTTAACAGGCTAGCCTTTTTATTTTCATTTATTTATTTATTACTTTATTTATTTATTTTATTTAGTCTTTTCGAGAAGTGCTCCCTGTAGGCCCCAGCTGCTCCTGGAACTCACTCTGTAGACCAGGGCTGGCCTTGAACTCACAAAGTTGGCCTGCCTTCCTTCCCCGTAGTGCTAGAGATTCATTAACGACGTGTGCCACCACACCAGGCTCAGAGGTAGAGTTCTTAACTGGTGTGAATATAGCCCTGGCGCCTTATCTCCAGTACCCTAAATAAGCTAAATGAATCAATACAATAACTCCATATCCTAGCTTCTAACCAAAAGCCCAAGAAACAGTGACCAGAGAACAGCATACCTTATGCCCAGATTAAGACTCTGATTTCTTTGAGCTGGAGGATGCCTAGCGGTTGAGAGCGCCAACTGCTCGAAACTTCCTGCCCACTACACTGATGAAGACCTGGATCAGCTGCTGAGGAGAAAACAAGACAAGAAAAGGGGAACCATCCATATTAATTTTTTTATTCTCCCACTTTCCTATTATCATTTTCCTTAAGGGGAACCCTATGGCCAACTTCAAGAAGAGGAAGGCCAAGAAGAGCAAGAAGCAGAAATTGAGGCCTTGCTACGGAAACTCCTCTCAACAGATTTAACATCTAGCCTGGGTATCACTGGGATGGAGTGGACAGATCCAATGATTTGAACTAGAAGTGCTTTGCAGGCTTGGTCGCAAAAAAAAGTGTTAGAGAGTGTGGAAGATCCAGTCGATGAGGGCTAGTTTTTCATGCTAGCATCCTCTCTGGGACCTTACTGTGGAAGTTATGATTTGGTACCTCGACCCCACCCCATGAGGGACCAACTTGTGGCCCGGGCACATGACACTAGGTGGGACAGCACCATACGGGGCATGAGACTGGATTCTGGGATTGGCTCTGAGTGTGACCTAAAAAGGCCCGCATCAGGCAATAAGTGTATCCTCCATCTACATCACAAAAAACAAAATCTGAAAAAATCCAAGACGCCGACGACTGCTCTTGCACAGGACCCTCGTTAGATCCCCAGCACCCACATTTTGGCTAACAACCACCCATAATAACTTCAGTTTCAGTTTCAGGGGAATCCGACGCCCTCTTCTCATGTTCGAGCATTGCACACTCGGGTGCACAAACCGCCTGCAGATCTAATTTCTCCCTATTCTAAGTGACATTAGATATATTAAGGCAATTGGGCTGGAGAGTAGCCTAGCATTTAAGAGCACCGATTTGCTCTTGCAGAGGGACCAGGGTTCGATCCAGCACCCACATGCGCGGATGGCATGAGAAACCCGTCTGAAAACTCCATTCCAGGAGAAATCCAGATTCAAATGAGAATCCGACACCCTCTTCCTGATCTCCGCGGCATTGCACGAACGGGTGCACAAACCTACATAAAAAAAAATCACAAATCATTGAAATTTTATATCCTCAACATTCAGCTCATTACTACTCATGTGCAGGACAGTACATTCATACACATACAAAAAAAAAAAAGAATATATTAAAGAAATGGCAAAGGGCTGGAGAGATAGCCAGTCGGTTAGTACAGAGCTCTTCCAGAGAATGCCCCTGAGGCCACAGGAACGTGTTGGAGCCTCTGGAACTACGTTACATGTTGGTGGGCGGAATTGCATCCAGGTTCACCTTTGCAAGAACAGGCAGAGCTCTTAACCTTGAGCCAGCTCTCTATCCCCAAGGTGGTGGAAATTTTGAGATGGGGCTTAACATACAATTTTCCACTCGCTGGGGCATGCCCTGGAGGGGAGTTGTGGGGACATCTTTCTGGCTGTGAGGTGAGCAGCTCCCATTCCACGATTCCATCATGATCCTCCAGACCCCCACAGGCCCTGAAGCAACACAGTCAATGGACTATGTACTGGAATCTGAAGTAAAAAATAAAAGTTTCTCTTTTTAAGTTGATATAGTCAGGTATTTTATCATAGTGCCAGACTAACACCTTTAATCCAGCACTCTGAAGGCAGCGGCAGGATATCTCTGTGAGCTTCAAGGCCAGCCTGGTCTCAATAGTGAGTTCCCAGGCCAGCTGCGGGACTAAAGGGAGACCCTGTCTCAAAACGACCCAAACCCCACCAAAACAACCACCCCCCAAAAGCAAAAAGCTTAATGAAGAAAAGGACAAGCAATTTTTCTTCTGTGCTAATGTTACCCTTGGGTAAAACTTTTGGATAGCTTTAGTGTCAAACTTGACACACCTGGGTTGAGAGAGCCTCAAACTGTGGAATGGCTCCATTGGATGACTGTGGGCACATCTGTGGATTATTGTCTTGATGGTCGAGCCGTGTGGAAGGGCCAGTCACAATGAGTAGTGCACCCTGGGCAGGTTGTTTGTGTACTGTATAAGCAGGCGGGCTGGGCATGAGCCAGAGGAGCAGCCACGCTAGAATTCAGCATTCTCCATGGAGTGACTCAGTTCCTGACTCCTGGTTTCTGTCCTGAGTTCCTGCCTGGGGCTCCCTGAGTGATGAACTGCGACACAGGAGATGTAAGCTGAATAAACCCTTCCTCCCTAAGTTGGTGTCAATCTGAGTGTTTTGTCACAGCAATGGAACACAAAGGAACAGTAACTAAACAGATGTTGAAATATCACTTTCTAGAAATCTTCCAATGAGTCTGCCTTAGTCTGCCTCCCAATCTGCCTTAGTCTGCCTCCCAATCAACCTAAATCTTTTATTTATTTATTTATTTATTTTTTTATTTATTTATTTTATTTATTCTATTTATTTTTTAAATATATTTTAAAAAATATACAGGGTCTTTATGTAGCCCTAGCTGTCTGGAACTCGCTCCGTAGTCCCAGGATGGCCTTGAACTCACAGAGATCTGCCTGCCTTGCCTTCAGAGTGTACGGATTAAAGGCCTATTGCGCCACCACACACAGTTTATCAAACCTAAATCTTTGTAAAAAACACCACATCATCTGCAAAAACAATTTCCTCCAAAAAACAAAGCAAAGCTTTGGGTCTGCACAACGTCTCAGCAGGTAAAGGTGTTTGTAGCCGATCTTCATGACCTAAGTTTGAACCCTGGAGTCCACAGGGTGGAGGGAGACAAACAACTCCAGCAGATTGTCTTTTTTTTTTTTTTTGGTCTTTTTGCGATCGTGTTCTCCCTGTAGCTCCTGCTAGCTGGAACCTGCTCTGTAGACAGGTGTCCCGCCTGCCTCGCTCCAAGTGCAAGGATTAAGGCATGCGCACCATGCCTGGTGTCTTCTAACTTCTATAACAAGCTGCGTGGACATGTGGCCACCATGTGACAATGTTTTCCTGGCACAAGACTCCCCTCCCATGGATACATACATAAATACATTTGAATTTTTTATTTTCTGTTTTGTATTTTTTGAATAGGGTTTCCCTGTAGACCACAGCTGGCCTGGACACTCACTATGTAGACCAGGCTGCCTGAACTCACAGAGATCCATTGCATCTGCCTCACGAGTTGCGGGGATTTAAAGGTGTGCACCCCATGGCTGGCCATTTGTTTTTATTTTTTTTATTTTTATTTTTTTATTTTATTTATTTATTTTCTATGTGTATGAATGTAATGTCTGAATGCCAGGTATGTGCACCCGTGGCGTGCAATGTTGCGGAGGTCAGAAGAGGGTGTCGAGATTCCCCTGGAACTGGAGGTCTCCTGGAATTTGGAGTTACAGACGTTCTCAGTCGCCATATGGGTGCTGGGATCGAACCCAGGTCCCAGCACGAGCAGTCGGCACTCTCAACCATTAGGCCATCTACAGCCCCGTGTGAATTTTTAAAAGAGGTCGCTGCGGGATGGTTCAGCAGGTAGGAGAACTTCTTCCTCTTCCAGAGACTAGGGTCTCAGACATATCAAAGCTCACAATGCCTGTAATTCCGCTTGGTAATTCCAGTATCCCTTTGGCCTCCACGGGCTTCCTGCATAGATGCGGAACATAGAGGACACACAGACATCAATAAATAATAAAATAAATCTTTTTCAAAAAGAGAAACACCTGGGCTTGGTAGTGCAGCCTTTAATCCCAGCACTGAGAGGCCGAGGAGGTGGATCTCTGTGAAGTTCAAGGCAAGCCTGGTCTACCTAGTGAGTTCCAGGACATATGGGGCTACAGGGAGACCTTTTGAGACCTGTCTCAAAAAGACAAAACAAACAAAATCAAACCAAACCCAAATACAACAAAACAAACAACCAGTGGCCTGTTTTTCTCAGGGTTGTGAGATGAGAGATTGGGTGTGGGGGTGCGTGTATTTGAATTTTTCAGGTGAAGTTGCCAAAGTTCTACAGTTGAGCCAACCTTACTTTGAAACAATTTTTTTTTTTTTTTTTTTGGTGTTTTTGAGACTAGTGTCTCCCTGTAGCTCTGGCTGTCCCGGGAACTCACTCTGCTAGGCCGAGAAAATTGTTCTGTCTAGAACGTTTTGTTTTTGAGTGCCAATATGCAGCACGTGGAAACTCGAACACCTGTTAGGGACAGTGAGGGATACAAGAAAGGTGAGAGGATCTTGGGGTTAAATTTTTGAGTCCTGTCCCAAAACCATCCCCAGTCCAAAACATTTCTAGCCCAAGGATACAGATAAGGGCAGCAACCTGCATTTCCTTTCTCAGTTGGACATCACAAGAGGATTGCCTTACAATTAGCCAGTAGGGTGTATAAAATATCCATTTTTGTGACATCTGCTTTCTCTCTTTCTGTCTCTCGCGTCTCTCTCTTCGCATTATATACTCTATATATCTATTGTTTTTGGAACGATAGATTCTCACTATGTAGCCCTGGCTGGCCCTAGAACTCATATGTAGATCCAGCTGGCCTTAAAATCACAGAAATCCTGCCTTGGTATGCTCCTAAGTGCCTGGCATGAAGGCCTGTCCCCACAAACGGCTCAGTATATTTAATAATAAAAAGTTAGGTGATAACAGGAAACTGGGAAGCATTTACTTACATTTATTTATTCATTTGATTTATTTTATTTTTTTTTTGTCTTTTGAGACGGTCTCTGTAGCCCAGCTGTCTGGAACTCACTTTGTACGCACCAGGCTGGCTCTTGAACTCACAAAGATGCCTGCTCTGCCTCCCAAGTTGCTAGGATTTAAGGCGTGCGCCACCACGCCCCGGCTTTTTTTTTTTTTTTTTTAATTTTTTAGGTGTATGAGTGCCACCTGCATGATGTAAGTGCACCCAGTCATGCAATGACCATGAAGGTCAGAAGAAGATGTCAGGTCTCTGGAACTGGAGTATGGACGGTTGTTGGTGGCCACGTGGGTCCTGGGAACAAAACCCAAGTCCTCTGCAAGAACAGTCTTAACTGATGATTCATCTCTCCAGCCCATTATTTCAACTCTTTTTTTTTTTCTTTTGGCATTTTTTGAGACAGGGTCTCCCTTTAGTCCCAGCTGGCATGGAGCTTTCTATGTTAAGACCAGGCTGGGCTTGAACTCACAGAGATCGCTGCCTTCTCTTGAGTCCTTGGATTAAAGGTGTGCCGTCACCACACCTGGCTATTACTTCAGCTCTTAAAAATGACTCATTGTGTGTGTGTTGGGGAAACAGACAGGTGCAATCCCTGCCTCTGGGAGAAGGGAGAGAATGGATCCATTTCATTTTCACTCTCATCTTAAACGGATTGGAGTTGGGATGGGGATGTGACCCAGTGGTAGGATGTGCCTGCTTATATGCAAGGGACACAGTTTGATCCACAGGATCACAAAAGCAGCAAACAAATGGACTGAAGGGGAGCAAAGTGGATAAAGAAGAGCTTTCAGGAGTGATGCGCAGTTCAGGGAGATGGAGGTGGTCAGCAATATGCCGGGTGGCAGAAGAAGTAGATAGATTGCAAACATATTTTAGAGATAGAACTGACAGACTGGTGATTTGTGTTTGTTTCATTTGGGTGGGTTATTGAAGTCAGGTTTCCTTCTGGAATTGGTTGGCCTAATAGATAATGGAACCATACACTGAGATGGCCAATCTGAAGTTCTATAAAAGAGATGGTTCTCAGAATGCTATTCTGCTATAAACAATGGAGTGACATGGCTGGCACAAGCCTTAATCCTAGCACTTGGGAGGCAGGGGCAGGCGTATCTTTGTGAGGATCTTTGTGAGTTCAAGGCCAGCCTGGTTCAGAGTGAGTTCAGGACAGCTTGGGCTGGCTACAGGGAGACCCTGTCTCGAAAGACGCCAAAAAAAAAAAAAAAAAAAGAAAAAAGAAAAAAAAATGAGTGATTTCATTACTGTCTTAGGTTCACTAGAGCTCTCTTTTGGATCTTATAGAGTGAAATAAGTATCTTGCCTATGGAAGGCGTGCATGTGGTCTTCTGAGCACAAATGCGTTTCTTGCAAATTTGGCTGAAGAGATGCCTGCCAAGATCCTTCTCAGGGATCACTGTGTGGCATCAAGGTATTGAGTATACTCTTTGCAGGACAGAAGTTTAGCCATATGCAATTAAGTTCAACCCATCTGACTTAATCCTCATAAAATTACTGTATGCATTTGTTTCTAAATTGTTTTTTTTTTTTTGGTCTTTTCGAGACAGGGCTTCCTGTAGCCCCAAGCTGTCCTGGAAACTCACTCTGTAGACCAGGCTGGCTCTTGACCTCACCAAGATCCGCCCTGCCTCTGCTACTAAATATTGTAAGTGAAGAAACTCGACAACAAACAGCCTGAGCAAGGGCTTAATGTACTGATACTCAGCTTTGTGGACTGCCATCATTTGTTTGGTTTCACAACAGCATTTTGAGAGCTCTTATATGTAACTGGAAAAAGAAAATATACTAGGCACTCTCAGGAAGAAGGATTGGTTATGCCTGGGGAGAATGCCACGGACAGACGGACGGACGCGATGTGCCTGCTGGACTTGGGTCTCACCAGGCGGAGGCGAAGAAGCTGTGGAGAGCAGAAGCAGGGCTGACTACGGATGAGGAGGTTTGTTAGAGCAGGGAGCTGTGTGGAGGAACCACGGAGCTGCCACAAGGATATTTACATGCTTGGTACTGGGTGCACTCTTACCATAAAGCAGCTTCCGCAGGGAAGCACACTAACTAGGTTTCAAATAGACAACTCTCCTTGTTTCAGGAAATATCAAGGCATTCACAGATGGAGGCGCCTTGACGAATGCACTCTGCTTTATTATGCTCATTCTGAATCTCTTGCACCCATAGCTTTGGCTCCTTCAGACTTGTCCTCCTTGGAGTGGCCTCCTGGTCTCACCGTCTTGAATACCGTCCATTGACTGTTTGGATCGATTTTTTTTTTTCTTTTGCGTATTTGAGACAGGTCTCTCTGTAAGCCCAGGCTGTCTGGAACTCACTCGTAGACCGGGCTGGCCTTGAACCCACAAAGATCGCCTGCCTCTTGCCTTCCCGCGTGCTGGGCATTAAAGGCATGCGCCACCACACCCTGCTTACTTTTATAAATTATTATTATTGTTATTATTATTTGGTCCTTTTCCGAGGACAGGGTCTCCCATGTAGCCCCAGTGTTCCTGGAACTCACTATGTTACGAACAGGTTGGCCTTGAATCACAAAGATCGGCCTGCCTCTTCCTCCCGAGTGCTAGATAAAGAGTGAGCCACCACGCCGGCGTATTTATTTTTTTATGCGTATGAATGTACTGTCTGCCCTGTAGGTTGGTGCACCATGTTGTGCATTGCCTCAGAGGTTAGAAGAGGGTGTTCGGATTTCTCTGGAACTGGAGTTAAAGACGTTCTAAGCTGCCTTGTGGGTGCTGCGAATCAAAACCAGGTCCTCTGCCAAGAGCAGTTGGCACTTTAACCACTGAGCCATCTCTCCGCCTGACGTCCTGATGATTTTAAACTTGGGCTAATTCTATGAGGCATGGTTCCATCTTCCCATGTGCCCAGAAGCCTAAGCAGGTTCTTTACCTTAGCTCTGAGGACATGGGAAAGTTGGAGAAGAACTTGAAGGGTCTGAGGGACCTAGATGTGATTTTCCTAGCAGGTAGAATCATCTGAAAAAACTACAGAGAAAGAGGCCAGGTGTGGTGGCAACGGACGCTTTATCCTAGCACTCGGGAGGCAGGGCAGGAGGATCTTTGTGAGTTCAAAGCCCCAGCCTGGTCTAGGAGATGTTAAGTTTCCAGGACAGCTGAGGGCCTACAGGGAGACCCTGTCTCGAAAGCAAAACAAAAAATCAAAACAAAAAAAATAACAAAAAATCCAGGGAGAACGGGGGGGATTAACATGCTTGTCTAGGCCAGGAAGATGCGGCGGGTCAGGTCTTTGCATAGGTGAGGGATAACAGGGACTAGCCTCAAAGCTGGGGTTGGCTGGGATAAAAACCACACCACACACCACACCACACACAACAATTTGCTTAAATGCTATCATCCCCATTGCAAGACCCTTCCTGTGCTAGGGCAACTAACTTCCTTTCCACTGAGCTTACCCACAGGCTTTTTTTCTTTTTTTTGATTTTTTTTTTTTTTTTTTTTTTTTTTTTTTTTATTTTATTATTTTTTATTACTTTATTAATGTTTTTATTGTCTGTGTATTACTGTACGCCTCTGATGAAAGTTTGTGCACCTGGTCGTGCAATGCCGCCGCGGTAGCCCGAAGAGGGTCTCGGATTCCCCTGGAACTGGCTTCTTGGCATTGAGTGTAGTTTCAGCCGGTTCTCCCCCGCCATGTGGATGTGGGGATCGAACCCCGGTCTCTGTAAGCGCAGTCTGGCCGCTCTGAACCGCTAGGCCATCTCTCCATGCCCCTTAAAAAAATTTTTTAAAAAAAAAAAAATTTTTTTTTCATATTTATTTCTTCTGTATGTGGTGTGACGTATGCCTGCATGCAAGTCTGTTGCACCCGTGTCGTGCCCCATTGCGCGGAGGTCGCCGCGGTCTCGGCTCCCCTGGAGCTGTGGTTCTTCCTGGAATTGGATTGTTTTCCCGTAGGCTTCGGCCTTCTATGTTGGGTTTGCTGGGGATCGAAACCCGGGTCCTCTGTAAGAGCCGTCGGCGCTTTTAACCGCTCGGCCATCTCCCCGCCCTACCCTCACTTTTCTTAGAGCTGCTCACCCCAGCCCCTGGGTTGCGAGCTCGCCCAACGATTTTAAAAAACCCAGATGATCGCAGATAATTTTTTTTTGTCTTGTCCATCGGCATACTCATCGGCATGCCACCACGTATGCTTCCGGGCTTCTTTCCCGTGCCTGGGTCTTTATCTGGATTTGCGGCCCTTACCCCGGCCTTGCTTGCTCAAACTACACCCCACCTCGATGCCTCCTGGTAGACATTCACTTAGCTTTTTTGCGATACCCAGATGCAAACGCTGTGGGACCTACTGTCGTTCGTCAGTAAAAGCCAGGTCGTACATGCGGGACCGCATCTTCTTTGCTCTGTGCGCTCTGCTTATTTCAGGTCCACTCACTAGTTCAAAGGTTGTTTGCTGGTGGCAAACCCACGTCGACAATGATTTTTTAGTATCTTTCTTTGGTTTAGAGTGTTTGTATGACGTCTGGTGGCAGATATCTCTCCCTGTACACTAAATTGACACAATATAGTGTGTTAGACTTTGAGGGCTCAAAGTTCAGTAAGACACAGACATGCAATGAAAAGGTTACTAATTCCATAAAAGAGGCAAAACAGATCTAGTCCTAGCTCACTGGGAAGGGAAAGGCTCATAGCCGGGTGTGGTGGTTTTTTGTAACTTTAATCCTATCACTGGGCGGCAGAGGGCAGGTAATCTTTGTGCGTTAAGCCGCCTGGTCTAACAGAGTGGTTTCGGGACCGCTGGGATACAGGGAGAGAGACCCTGTCTCGAATGACAAAAAAAAAAACAAAAAACATACTAAACAGGCTCATGTTGGAGGTTGATCTGTCATCAAGAACACACGGTCTGTGCAACACACAACGTACCTCCTCCGTGATCTAATCTCCCCCACGCCACCATACTTATACCCGTGGGATCTCCGCCCCTGTGGTGCGGGACACCGGGACCCCAGCGGTCACTGTTTCTTCGGCCGGGCCGCGTCCCGGCGAAATTCCATTGGTCAGTGTATTTCACATGCATGGGTTCTTAGTTCCTCTTGTTTCTGGTGTTTCGACTAGCGTTCCTAGATGACTCGTGCAATTCGGTGGCGTACATTCCCCGGCGCTGTCAGGCAGAGTGAAGCGCCTTGAAGCTGTGCCGGGCAAACACGTTTCCTCTTGACGGTGCCTCGTTGTCAAGCAAGCAACTGTCCGGGGGCGTGCGCAAGGTCTTCTGTCCACGACTGCCACCTAAGGATGCTTCGTTCCAGGCCCCACATGGTGGACAGCGAGCTTCCTTAATGTTCTCTTGACTTCTCCCGCGCGCCCGGTGATGCACAACTACGCATTGCCCAACCACAAAGCCCTAACTCAATAACTAAATAAATACATACATTAAATCATACGTCAATAACTTTCAACCTCACCTTTTTTTTTTGTCATTTGAGGCCTACACTTTTTGTAGCCGGGTGGCTGACCTTACCAGAGATTCTCTGCTCTGCCTCCGGCCGCGGGATTAACGGGCGCACGTGATGCGGTTACCCAACCCTTTTTAATAGATCTATTTAGGGGGTGAGCGATGGCGCTCGCGGTACGATGCGCGACCGCTCTTAAGAGGGAGTCGGGTTCGTCCCCAGCCCCCTGCGGTGTATGAGACCCCATCTGACTTCCTATCAGGCGCCCCTCCGTCTCGGGGACTCCGAGACCTTTCTGAACTCGCGCGTTGCACGCCACGGTGTTCAGCTCGCCTGCAGACAGTCCTTCCATTACCTCTACATCCATAAATCACTTAAAACAAACACCCCTAAAGCAAATGTAGAGAGAAAAAAGGGCCGTGTTGACGGCCGAAAGTCGGAAACAGGTGGCTTTCGAAGTCGCCGGCTTGAGAAGGATCGGTCATCTCTTGCTGTCAGGAATGGTGGAGAAAGCCGTGCTGATCCAGGGCGCTCGTGCCCGGCATGGGGTGCTAGAACAGCAAGAGGTGCACGCCCCTGAGGCGGGAGCTTGGTCTTGGGAAGGTGGGCAGGGCGCCACGTGGTGGGGTTTGGTTTTGGAGGTGCTAACAGGCATTGGTAGCCAACGGTACCCACGGGAACGAGGATCGCGGGGAGCGAAGATGCCGGGCGGCAGAAGACAGAGGTTTGCCATCGAAGGGCTTGTTTCCCGGCGAACGGGCACCGAGAGAGGAAGAGTTCGGCCGTGGGTGGCTGTTTCTTCTCGGCACTGGGCTAGGGGGGGCTTATGAGGGGTGTGCGGTGGGGAGGCGTGGCGGAGCCTGGGACAGGTGCAGCGATTGCGGATGGCAGGCCGGCGGGGGCGGGGCTGGCCCGAGGCCCCACCCTGAAACTACCTGCGCTGGCAGGAAGAATGCGACCGAGAGCCACCGCCGCGGGCCGGGCGCGCTGGGCCAGCCCCGGAACTCGGCCCGCGCCGCACCTCGCGCCCCGCATCCCCGGTGTCCCCCGCGCCCCGCGGGCCATGGGAGCAGGCTGCCCGCAGGAAGCACGCTGCTGAGACCCTCGATCGTGCGGCCGAGACCATGAGGAGCGAGCGGGCCCGCCAGGCTGGAGGGGGCTCGAAGGACTTCGGCGCGGGACTCAAGTACAGCTCGGGGCGTGGGCCGGGGGGGGCTTCGCCGCGCTCGCGGCCGTGCGTGCGTGCTCCGTTGTCGTTGGTTGTTGCCGTGGTTGTGTGGTTGGGTGGTTGGGTGGATGGGGGGGTGGGGGGTGTGGGCTTGTGGGTGGGGTGGTCTGGAGGGGGGGGTGTGGCGTGCTGGCGGGGGCATGGCGGCCGGGTGGGTGGGTTGGCCTTGGAGTGGATGGTGGGTGGGAGTTGTGTGGTTGGCTTGTTTTGTGGGCCTTGTGGCGTGTCGGGTGTGTGGCGGCTTGTGGGTGGCTTGTGGCGGGGATGTGTTGGTTGTGTTGTTGTCTGTCTTGCGGCTTCCGTTGTGTGGTGTCTTTGGGTTTTGATTGTCGGAGTTGTTGCTGGTGTGTGGTGCGGGTTGGCTTTTGTGGGTGGGCCTGTTGCCGTGTGGTGTGTGGAGTGTGTGTGATGTGNTGCCTGGTCTACATATGAGTTCCAGGCCGACTGGGGCTACAGGGAAACCCTATCTCAAAAAAGACAAACAAAAAATAAAAAAATTCAAATGTTTTATAGTATTCCTGGCGAGGGGAAGTCTTGTGCCCACAGTGCCACATGTGCACATGTGCCACAGCAGCTTGTATATAGAAGTTAGAAGAACAGCCAGGCATGGTGCGCATGCTAAAAAAAAAAAAATTAATCATGCACTTGGGAGGAAGTCAGCAGGCCGAAGAGCGACCAGCCTGGTCTAACATGAGCAGTTCAGGCTATCAGGAGCAGGGAGACCAGTGAGACACGATCTCACAAAGAACCAAAAAAAAAAAAAAAAAAAAGACAAGTGACATCTGGAGTTGTTTGTCTCCCTCCACCCTGTGGACTCCATGTGGTTCAAACTTAGGTCATGAAGATCGGTCTAACAAACACCTTTACCTGCTGAGACGTTGTGCAGACCCAAAGCTTTTGCTTTGTTTTTGGAGGAAAATTGTTTTTGCAGAGTGATGTGGTGTTTTTAAAAGATTTAGGTTGATAAACTGGGTGTGGTGGCCCATGCTTAATCCTAGCACTCTGAAGGCAGAGGCAGGCAGATCTCTGTGAGTTCAAGGCCAGCCTGGAGATACAGAGCGAGTTCCAGGACAGCTAGGGCACTGGGAGACCTTGTTGAAAAGACAAAAATAAATAAATAAATAAATAAATAAATAAATAAATAAATAAATAAATAAATAAAAGATTAGGTTGATTGGAGGCAGACTAAGGCAGATTGGGAGGCAGACTAAGGCAGACTCATTGGAAGATTTCTAGAAAGTGATATTTCAACATCTGTTTAGTTACTGTTCTAGTTTGTGTTCCATGTGCTGTGACAAAAACACTCTGACCAACACCAACTTGGGGAGGAAAAGGGTTTTATTCAGCTTACATTCTCCTGGGTCACAGTTCATCCACCAGGGAGCCCAAGGCAGGAACTCGGGCAGGAACCTGGAGGCAGGAGCTGAAGCACAGGCCATGGAGGAATGCTGTTACACTGGCTTGCTCCTCTGGCTCATGCCCCAGCCCGCCTTCTTATAAGTACAACAACAACCTGCCCAGGGGTGGCACTACCATTGTGAGCTGGGCCCTTCCACACTGCTCGACCATCAAGACAATATCCACAGATGTTGCACAGCCAATCCAATGGGAGCCAATCCCCAGTTGAGGCTCTCTCAACCCAGTGTGTCAGTTGACACTAAAGCTATCCAGCACAGTTACCCAATGGTAACATTAGCACAAGAAGAAAAATTGCTTGTCTTTTTCTTCATTAAGCTTTTTGCTTTTTGGGGGGTGGTTGGTTTTGGGGGGGTTTGGTCTTTTTGAGACAGGGTCTCCCTTTAGTCCCAGCTGGCCTGGAACTCACTATTGTAGACCAGGCTGGCCTTGAACTCACAGAGATCTGCCTGCCTCTGCCTTCAGAGTGCTGGGATTAAAGGTGTTAGTCTGGCACTATGATAAAATACCTGACATAATCAACTTAAAAAGAAGAAACTTTTATTTTTTACTTCAGATTCCAGTACATAGTCCATTGACTGTGTTGCTTCAGGGCCTGTGGGGGTCTGGAGGATCATGATGGAATCGTGGAATGGGAGCTGCTCACCTCACAGCCAGAAAGATGTCCCCACAACTCCCCTCCAGGGCATGCCCCAGCGAGTGGAAAATTGTATGTTAAGCCCCATCTCAAAATTTCCACCACCTTGGGGATAGAGAGCTGGCTCAGAGGTTAAGAGCTCTGCCTGTTCTTGCAAAGGACCTGGATTCAATTCCCAGCACCCACGATAACTTAGTTCCAGAGGCTCCAACACGTTCCTGTGGCCTCAGGGGCATTCTCTGGAAGAGCTCTTAACCACTGAGCTATCTCTCCAGCCCTTTGCCATTCTTTAATATATTTTTTTTTTTTTTTTTTGTATGTGTATGAAAGTACTGTCTGCATGTAGGTTTGTGCACCCGTGTCGTGCAATGCCGCGGAGATCAGAAGAGGGTGTCGGATTCCTCTTGGAACTGGAGTTCTCCTGGAATTGGAGTTTCAGACGGTTCTCAGCCGCCATGTGGTGCTGGGGATCGAACCGGGTCCTCTGCAAGAGCAGTTGGTGCTCTTAATGCTAGGCTATCTCTCCAGCCCCATTTCCTTAATATATTCTAATGTCACTTAGAGAATAGTGAGAAATTAGATCTGCAGCAGGTTTGTGCACCCGAGTGGTGCAATGCCAAGGAACAATGAGAAAGAGGGCGTCGGATTCCCCTGAACTGGAGCCAAAGACGGGTTTTCAGCCCGTCCGTTTGGGTGCTGGGGATCTAACGAGGGTCCTGTGCAGAGCAGTCGGCGCCTTTTTTTTTTTTTGATGGTAATGGAGGATACACTTTATTGCCTGATGCGGGCCCTTTTATAGGTCACATCTCAGAGCCAATCCCAGAATCCAGTCTCATGCCCCGTATGGGGTGGCTGTCCCACCTAGTGTCATGTGCCCGGGCCACAAGTTGTCCCTCATGGGGTGGGGTCAGAGGTCACCTCATAACTTCCACATTAAGCCCAGAGGGATGCTAGCTGAAAAACTAGCCCTCACTCGACTGGATCTTTCCACACTTCTCTACCACTTTTTGCTACCAAGCCTGGCAAAGCACTTCTGTTCAAATGCATTGGATCTGTCCACTCCATCCCAGTGATACCCAGGCTAGATGTTAAATCTGTTGAGAGGAGTTTCCGTAGCAAGGCCTCAATTTCTGCTTCTTGCTCTTCTTGGCCTTCCTCTTCTTGAAGTTGGCCATAGGGTTCCCCTTTCTTTCTTGTTCTCTCAGCATCTGATCCAGATCTTCATCAGTGTAGTGGGCAGGAAGTTTCGAGCAGTTGGCGCTCTCAACCGCTAGGCCATCTCTCAGCTCAAAGAAATCAGAGTCTTAATCTGGGCATAAGGTATGCTGTTCTCTGGTCACTGTTTCTTGGGCTTTTGGTTAGAAGCTAGGATATGGATTTATTTATTTATTCATTATTATATTTAGGTACTGGAGATAAAGCCAGGGCTATATTCACACCAGTTAAGAACTTACTCTGAGCGGTGTGGTGGCACACGTCTTTAATTCCTAGCACTCGGGAAGCAGAGGCAGGCCAATCTTTGTGAGTTCAGCACCTGGTCAGACAGAGTGAGTTCCAGGACAGCTGGGCTACAGGGAGACCCTGTCTCGAAAAGACTAAATAAAAAAAAAAAAAATAAATAAAAAAAATAATAAATAAAAAAAAAAATAAAAAAAAAATTTAAAAAACAAAAAAAAAGAAAGAAGAACTCTACCCTGAGCTCCTCCCTGATCTCAGAAAGCTGGAATTTTTAGAAGAAATAAAATACCCATTTTGTTCCTAATGATACCTCCAATTATAATTTAAGAGCATGTACTATTGATTTATTAGATTTTATGTCTGTATTTCTGCCTACACAGAGACTCCTCACATCGCTAGTTTTTGTTTTTTTTTTCTTTTTTAATTTTTTTTTTTTTTTTATTTTTGAAAATTTCTTTTAGTTAGCACCCATGTGTGCAATACCTGAGGTCAGAAGGGGTGTCGGATTCCTCTGGAACTGGAGTTAAAGACGATTCTCGCCGCCTGTGCAGCCGCATGTGGGTGCTGGGGATCGAACCCGGGTCCAAGAGCAGTTGGTGCTCTTAACCGCTAGGCCATCTCTCCAGCCCCCAGTTTTGTTTTGTTTGTGGGGTTTTTTGGCTTTTTTTTTTTTTTTTTTTTTTTTACAGGGTCTCCTGTAGCCCCATCTGTCCTGGAATTCACTCTGTAAGACTAGGCCTGGCCTGAACTCACAAAGATCCACCTGCCTCTGCCTCCCAAGTGCTAGGGTTAAAGGCGTGCGCCACCACGCCCGGCTCAGTTTTAGGTTTTTTATTGTGAAACTAGAGTCTCTTGCATGTCAGGCAAGTGCTCTACCACTGAGCTACATTCAGCCCTAGCGTCACTTCGATTTTAATCATATGTCTTCTTAAAAAAAAAAAATTGGGGCCGCCTCTCCCACCAGCCGGATGAGCTGCAGCGGCTCTGGCGCCGACCCTGAGCTGCGCTGGCTTCAGCCGTCCAGGGTGTCAGGCCCCGCCGCGCTGCGGGCCAACACCGCCGTGGAGAACAAAGCCAGCCCCGCGGGGACAGCGGGGGGAGTAGGGCGGGGGGGGGGCCGGGGAATGGAGCTGTGACCGCGGGCCCGGTGGCGGCGCTTGCCGGGGAGCCATGCGGCGCTCCCAGAGGGAGCCATGTCTAACGGGGTCTGTGTCCGGCCGAGCGCTGCCAACCGAGAGGTGGAGCGGTGGTATCCAGCACTCCTCTGGTGGACTTCTTTTTTTTTTTTTTTTTTTTTTTTTTTTTTTAATTTTATTTATTTCTGTATGTGTATGAATGTACTGTCTGCATGCAGGTTTGTGCACCCGTGTCGTGCAACGCCGCGGAGGTCAGAAGAGGTATCGGATTCCCCTGGAGCTGGAGTTCTCCTGGAATTGGAGTTTCAGACGGTTTTCGGCCGCCATGTGGGTGCTGGGGATCGAACCCGGATCCTCTGTAAGAGCGGTTGGCGCTCTTAACCGCTAGGCCATCTCTCCAGCCCCCGTGGACTTCTTGAGGCAGGTGGAAGATCCCAGACGCAGTGACTGGTTACTACCTGAGCCGAGCTGGCTTTGAAGCTTCAGATCCACGCATAATTCGGCTCATCTCTCTAGCTGCCCAGAAATTCATCTCAGATATTGCCAACGACGCCCTACAACACTGCAAAATGAAGGGCACAGCCTCTGGCAGCTCCCGGAGCAAGAGCAAGGACCGCAAGTACACTCTAACCATGGAGGACTTGACCCTTACCCTCAGCGAGTATGGCAACAATGTGAAGAAGCTGCACTGCTTCACCTGAGCCACCCAAACTAGATGTGCTTGTCTCTCCCTATGTCCAGCCTGTTTCCATAATAAACATTATTGTGACAGGCAAAAAAAAAAAAAATTGAAGCCGGGCGTGGTGTGACACGCCTTTAACCCCAGCACTCACTCGGAGAGGCAGAGGCAGGCCGAGCTCTGTGAATTCAAAAATACAAAAAAGGAAAGAAAAATTGAGGGGAGAGGGGGGTCTTTTTGAGACAGGGTCTTCCTGTAGTCCCAGCTGGCCTGGAGTTCACAGATATCTGCCTGCCTCTGCCTCCCGAGTGCTGAGATTAAAGGCGTGTGCCACCATGCCCAGCATCTTTTTAAATTTTAAAATTATATATTTGTGTAGGCGTGTGTGTGTGTGTGTGTGTGTGTGAATGTGTGGTCATAGGACACCTTGCCAAAGTTAGTTCTCTCCTGGAGATTGAACTCAAGTTGACAAACTTGGCATCAAGTGCTCTGATTCACAAAGCCATCTTGCTAGACCTTTTTCTTCATCTTCTTTGTGTGTGTGTGTGTGTGTGTGTGTGTGTGTGTGTGTGTGTGTGTGTTGAGACAGGGTTTCTCTTTAGTCCCAGCTGGCCTGGAGCTCACTATGTAGACCAGGCTGGCCTTGAACTCACAGAGATCTGCCTGCCTCTGCCTCCTGAATGCTGGGATTAAAGTCATGCACCACCACGCCCAGCCTTCTTTTTTTTTTTCTTTTTTAACAATGGCAACAGGTATGATTTTTTTCCAGCAGAGTTTGTCTTAAATGGAGTTTCTGTCCATTTGCCAGTTAGCAAAGAACAGAATAATGTAATTTGAGGAGAGAGAAAAAGGGAGGGGAAAGAGGGAATCCTTAAATGATTCTAAGAGTCACCCAGTGTTTTGGAGGGGCAGAAAGAGCAGGAGCAGGGTCCAAGCACGCAGAAAGCTCCACAAGAAGCCTTTGATGCTCCTTCCCAGGAGGACTCTACTGCGGCTCCTCACCCAGAGACCAGACCCTGGACACCCGGCAGGACGGCATAGCTGCCCCACATCTGAAGATTCTTCCTTTATTCTCCCACAAAGTCCACCCCCGAGCACCTGCACTTTTCTTGTTCCATGTTGAAAGTCTCTTGTGGGCATGTTTCATCAGGTCCTAACCTACCCTACCTATAAGCAAGCCAAAATGGATGGAATTCTGGTTTCTGCTTTGTCTAATCAGGACTCAACTGATGGAAATTCTCCAAATAGAGGAGGGCTACTGGACAGAAAAGGAGTCCACAAACTGAACAGATGCAGATGTGCAGATCCTTGGGTTGGATCTCAAATGTTCCCAAAGGCTCACCTGTTGAAGGCTTGGTTCCAGGCTGTGGTACCAAGGTTGAACCCATGGGAAGTGCATCCTAGTGGAAGTTAGGTCATTGGTAGCATGCCCTTGAAGAGAATCCTGGGACTCCAACCCCCTCCGGTCTCTCCTTTACCTTCTAGTCACTAGGTGGTGAACAGGTCTTTTCTACTACACACTCTGACCATGGCGTCCTGTACAGCCATGATGTACTGTACTGCTGTGATGGTGCCCCACTGCCTCAGGCTCACAGCAACATGGCCAAGTGACTGTGGACTAGAAAGATGACTGTAAAGCTTGAGGTTTCTTTTTTTTAATATTTATTTTTTATGTATATGAATGTACTGTCTGCATGTAGGTTTGTGCACCCGTGTCGTGCAATGCCACGGAGGTCAGAAGAGGGTGTCGGATTCCCCTGAAACTGGAGTTCTCCTGGAATTGGAGTTACAGACGGTTCTCGGCCACCATGTGGGTGCTGGGGATCAAACCCGGGTCCTCTGCCAGAGCAGTCAGTGCTCTTAACCGCTAGGCTATCTCTCCAGCCCTTTTATTTATTTCTTATGTGTATGAATGTACTGTCTGCATGTGCACTCGTGTCCTGCAATGCCCCAGAGGTGGGAAGAGGGTGTCAGATTCCCCTGGAACTGATGGAGTCAAAGACGGTTCTCGGCCTCCATGTGGGTGCTGGGAATCGAACTCGGGTCCTCTGCAAGAGCAGTCAGCGCTCTTAACTGCTAGGCCATCTCTCCAGCCCCGCTTGAAGTTTCTTAATTGAAAAAAAAAAAAAGGCAAAACCATAAGCTATTGTGGAATCACTTTTTAGCTCTATGGTAAAAATGACTGAAATTATTTCTATATATTAATATAGAAAAAATATGGGAACATCAAAACACTCTTCTATCAATAAACACTGTTGGAGGATGCAGAGATTGAAGAAGCAAGGAAAAACAAACATTTAGCATAGAAAAGATTTATCTGAGTGTGGTACTTGCCTGTAATCCCAGCACTCAAGAGGTTAAGGCAAGAAGATCTGGAGTTCAAAGTTATTATGGACTATGGAGAGAAAATAAGACCATCTGAGATAAACTGTGAGAACAAACAGACAGACAGGCACACAGCACAAACATGGCCTGGTGGTGAACTGCATATCCAGTACTTAGGAGTTCCAGGCTAGTCTGCATGAGCTACACAATGAAATCATGTCTCAAAAAAAAAAAAAAAAA